>CAJQZM010038827.1:89360-110707 GCA_907164665.1 Colias nastes
TAACAACCGTTTTCGGGGTTTTAAGATTCGGGTAATAGAAATTCGAGGTTACCAGACCGACCTCATTGTTTTCAAAATTCAACCCTCAATGAATTATTATAAAAGTAAGCTTACAACATTCATTTTTTGTACTTTAATGAATCGCAATTTGACACTATATTTATATTTGAACAGGGCAACTCAATAACTAAAGTATATAAAGTTATAACTTATACCTTTATATGGAGCTATTATTGGTACATTTTCAGTTATTTTACCAAAACTTTTATTTTGTCTTGACCGAGAATCAAACTCAGGATCCCTTAGTTCTCCATACATCCTAACTTTCCTACCAAAACGTCCAACTAATTTAAACAGTACTTTCTTATCATAACCATATATTTAATTATCCTTACAACGTTTATTATTTAGTTAAAAGCTTTTAAAACATTAAGAAGTCTAATTACCGCAAATTCACTCGGCCTAAACCCTTTTTCCATGTTTACCAACAGAGGCGGAAACGCGGAAATATAATTGCGCGGAATTATTCCAAAGTTTCCATTTCCGAGGAACCTTGACCCGTTTCCGCGCCTCTGCATTGTCTCTCCACGATTATACGATACACAAACGCCGAGATTTAGACATGAAACTTTTTGTGGCAATAGAAATGGAAACACGTGCTAAATAAAAAAGAAAGATTGAATAGGAATGAATTTCGCGTGAATGTAGAGTCAGGCTATTAATAAAATTATTATAGTCAAACAAAATATAAATAATTGTAGATATTCTAATAAATAAAGTTAATGTTTTTTTTTTGTATATTTTTATAGTATACTTAGTTAGATGTATGTTAATGTGTCATACCAAAATCAACCATTTTTCATTTCTCATTAATGATACTAGTATAGAAGGACAATATTATTACAGATTTTCCAATGAAAAAATACTTAATAGCTCCTATCGAAAATATTTACATAATTGATTACATACGATAAATACTTTACAGTTGATAAATTTATAGTAAGTACGGTATTTATAGTCATACTAGCTTACCGCCCGCGGCTTCGCCCGCTTTGTCTAAAACCGAATAAATTATATACTAAAACCTTCCTCTTGAATCTATCTATTACAAAAAACCGCATCAAAATCCGTTGCGTAGTTTTAAAGATTTAAGCATACAAAGGGACATAGGGACAGAGAAAGCGACTTTGTTTAATACTATGTAGTGATACCTCACTATTTAAAGAGACTTTTCTTGAATTTAAAAAGGTCAAACTGCACAGTAAAACACCCGAAAATTTATCTTTTCAAATTCTCTTTTCCAAAATGTCTCTCAACATTTCACACTGCGAAACTTTTATATTTCTTAAACAAGACGAATTAAAAACGTTGTTCAAAACAAAGTTATCAGATGCTGAGATACGGATGTCATTCGCAGATTAATTATTTTCAACAAAAGGAAGCGACAAATTGGAGGGAACTCTGAAAAAAAACATTATACAGATAAAAATACAAAAAAGAAAATATTCGTAACATAATAGAAAAGCTGATGTGACAAAAAGTGACTGCCGCATTAGGGATATGATATCTTTATCTGTTCCAAAGATATTATTAAGCTATTGCATAGCTTCTATCGCGGGCCTTGAGCGCGGGGACCGAATTCAGAAATTGCGTAACGAAAAACCTCACGCTCCCCACTCCGACAGGCACGGAGGTGTGGCTTGAAGGCATGCTATGCAATAGCTTTACCGCGGCAGTCCCCGAGTGCCACACGTATTTTTTTTATTATTAATCACTTGTCTCCCGAAATGACTGGGCATAAAACAAGAGACTAATTGGACATAAGTAAGTTCTTCTATAAAATACTTTTTCACGGAGTAGTTAGTTAAATTGCAGCAAATAAACAAAACATAAAATCTTTCTTCTTTAAAACAAGAGTGCTAATAATATTCTAAAATACTCTTGAGGTAAAAATAAATCATTCCTTGTTTTCACGCACAATATTCATGTCACTTAATATTAATAATTTAGACTAGGTACTCTAGTCATAAAGGCTATAAACCTTTCACCTTTCTTCAGCCAAATAAAGTATAATGCTATTTCCAGCCTACTCTGAACATAAAAGACTTCTCTTTGAAGTTTGAACAATATTCAGAGTGTCCGTCCCTATGGTCCGTCCTAAATTTAGTGAACAGAATTATTCTTATTACACGATAAGGTATCGAAGTTTTGATATTTATATTAAAGTATTTATTTTTGTGAAATTAGGGCAAAATTGACAGGTTTTATACAAATATTTGAAATGAATAAATGCGATAGAAAGTTCATAAAACCATTTTGCATTTTTTTTTTATAATCAATTCATTAAATTATTAAAGTTTGAGTAGACAGAGTTACATAAAACACCCAAAACCATGACAGAAAGTAGAATAAATAAATAAATAAACAAAAATGAACTCTCAAGGTCCTTTTCATAACTGAACAAAATAAACCTCCGTACTACCCCTCCAGTCCTTTGTGGCAACAATGTAATAATTAAAACAGCGTTTCAAATAAAGCGCTTTACATAATGTTATCGCTGTAGAGAAGCGCTCGAGCGATTGAAGGTTCAGCCAGCCATTTGTAAACGTCAAACGATCTTATCTTGTTTGCTGACTGTACCTTGGAACTAGAGTGGCCTAAGTCAGAAATGTACGAAACATTGTACGGTATACAAATAAAATTTATACCCATATGTATACATGGATAAAATATGTATGCCTTTGGAATTGTAGACGCTGTCAAACGTTATCTGCTACCGTCAGCAAATACATTAGGAGATTTTTAATCTGCATAATTTATTTTCTTTTTTATTTGATATGAAAAGGATTGTGTTTACTTTTGAAGGATATTTACATGAACTTATTACCTAGATAAATACCTATGATTTAGGGCCGATTTTTCAATCCCGAGATAAACAGTCTAATAACTAGCCCTCGAATAGATTTATTCAATTGTTTATCTAACTCATAACGGCTCGCCTATTTTTCAATCGTGATTTATTCCATGAATAACTATCTGACCAAATATTTCCATATTGGCAGCTCTGCTCTCGGAGTGGCGAAACAAACATATTAAATTAGTCAGGTTAGAGCGGGAAAGAGTCAACTCTTGCAATTTGTCAACAACAGTCATTATGACTCACGTCAGGAGTGCATTTTAAGTTTTTCTTGTATTGCTCTTGTGTTGTATGATTGTTGATTGTTGTTTTGATTCGAGTGAAGAGTTTTGGTTAAATTTTTGTTTCAATTTATATAATACTAGCGACCCGCTCCGGCTTCGCACGGGTGCAATGCTGATACTAAATACACTACAGAAAAACTTTTAACGTTGTATATAAAAACATAGCGGCCCGGCCGGCCGGTACCGCCGCAAACGGTACGCCCCGCAATTTTTAAATCTGTAATATCTTCGAAAATATTCACTTAAATCATACGGTGTAAAGGGCCATATAGATCTATATTAAATGAACAATGTATTCAAGGTATTTAATTGGTTAAGGATTAATGCTGTATTGGTTAAAATCGCTTCGAAAATTAGCCATTATTTGTCGTAAAAAGTAAATGACAAAAAAAAGTTATTGTGGGTTATCCATAAGAGATAGACATATGCCATCGCGGACTTTTCTGTAGACCTTTTCAATGTGTACAATACTTAGTACATTATTTTGATAAAACTCGTAGGGTTCAGCCTGCGTTTGCAATGTAAGCGGATAAAATGTAATTATTTACGACATCACATTAGAAACCTCATAAATAACAGTACTTCTCCACTATTTAATGGATGTTATTATACATATAAACCTTCCTCTTGAATCACTCTATCTATTAAAAAAAACCGCATCAAAATCCGTTGCGTAGTTTCAAAGATTTAAGCGTACAAAGGGACATAGGGACATAGGGAAATAGGGACAGAGAATGCGACTTTGTTTTATACTATGTAGTGATTTTACGATGGAAACGACATAAAGGCGGCGTTCGGCAAATTTTCAATGGCATGGTCATCAGTACCTATCAATTTCAATATGATTTTAATTGATAATAATTATATAGAAAGAGGTTTCATTGTTAATAATTCTACGCTCTATGTTATTACATACGAAAATATCCCAAATTTGACGCGTCAGTTGTCAACTCAAACGTCTAATCGTCGAATAGCGCACTATCTGGCCGTTGGAGCGGCAAATAGATTTATTCCTCAAATAACGTAGTTATTCGATAGATAAGTCCTATTCGTCTATTGAAAAATTGAATATTTTGTTAACTGAAGAATAAAGTCTATCTAGCTGTTTATCTGGGCATTGAAAAATCGGCCCTTAAAAGAGGACGAAGTTCTCAATTCAATTATTTTTTATAACGTATTCATAATAATATACAAAACCTTTTAGACGGACAATAATTTAAATCGTATATTCTTCCTATATATAAAGTAAAAAATATACTTACATTCTTCAAGTTTATTTATTAGCACAGATAAAATAACATATTAAATTAAGTCTAAATATTTTCCCTATACAATATGCACGTTATAAATAAAGATTACATCGTGTAATACAAGCTATTTATTATCAAACGCAATTTATAGTTGCAATTAAACGCTTTGTAAATGTGAAACATCAATAGATCTAAGTATTACTACATATAAATTACGTTCCTAGTAACAATGAGTTGGTATAGACAGCAAATCGTATTATTGAAATTGAAAATGTTTGGTATTTTGAAATATTATTGTTACGAGAGCGTGATAATATTTCAGAAAAGAAAGAAAACAAGCTTTCGAATATACGCATTTGCAAATTTAATTGTGTTTAAATGTACATTTTTATTAGCATCACTGCAAAGAAAAGCTCATTTGATCCGCAGGCGAGCAAAATACCGATGGAAAGATAAATTAATTAAAATAGCCAGAAAAATTATGTAAAGTCGATTCAGATGACTCTACTTAGGTTATAGAGCAAACTATGTAATCGTAGTGTATATAAAACACATTATTAGTACGTTTCAAAAGTAAGATTAAATGCTAATATAATAAGCTTTATATTATAAACACGTAGTTTATATTCTTATAATAAAATATTGTGAAGTTAAGATGTCAGATCCTCTAAAGCTGAGTTAACGTCCACATTAAAGCTTACCTTATATAATATCTGAAGATACAACCGCTCTCTGAAACAAAAATACAATTATTAATATTAATTATTCAAAGCAAAGACAATAAATCCAATAAAGTCCTACCTACTAATATTATAAATGCGAAAGTATGTGAGGATGGATGTATGTGTATTGTGTATGTATGTATGTTTGTTAATCTTTCACGCAAATACTACAGAACCGATTACAATGAAATTTAGCACACATATAGAGGGTAACTTGGAGTAGCACAAAGGATAGGTTTTATCCTGGAAATCCCACGGGAACAGGAACTATGCTGGTTTTTCTTTGAAAACGCGTGCGAAGCTGCGCGTGGAAAGCTAGTTATTGTTATGTGCTGTGAAAAGTATTAAAATACTTGAGCATATTGAAAAACACAACATACATTCGTCTTATTTACTTGTTATGTTTATTTTACTGAATAAATTTCGTTTCTATTTACGATGTATGAGTAAACAAATGAATGTGAAATGTTATGTGTTATGAGATACATAAAAGCTAAACATACGATAAGATGAAAAGTTCAACTGTCATAATCAATGAACATTTGCTCCAGTGAATTTTATATAATGAACGTTAAAATAGCGACAGCCTAATTGAATTCAACAAATTCTCTTCAAATAAAGTCGAGAGAATTCGCGTAAAAGTGTTGTCATTTCAAATTAGTTCACAGCTTAATGCTAAAAGCTCAATATTTAAATATACGCGGATTATGCGACCTCGAGGGACCATTGTCTCAATTCAATTAATTGTACTTTTTATAATGGAACGTGGCCTTAATTATTATCAAAGCTTATAGATGTACTTTATATTTTTTATCGATATTTCTTGATGGCCTATATATTTACGTTTTACTTTACGTTATAAATGTTCACTTATTTTATTGTTTTTTACAATACTGGCGGTCCACCCCTGCTTCCCCGTGCTACATGTTTACATTTCCTCTCCATAAGAACCTAGGAATATTATAAAAAAATAACTATCGAAATCGGTCCAGCCGTTCACGCGCAATGCCGTGACCAAGGGAAATAAGGATTCATTTTTTTTTTATTGTCGATAGGGAAGCGCTTGACCACAATCTCGCCTGATGTTAAGCTGAGATGGAACGCGCTTCCCTAGAAGGTACCTGTTCACTCTACTCTTGGATTCATTTTTATACATAGAGATTTAATATTACTTTCTAAACATGATTATCATGTGATACTAAGTATAAAGATTTTCTGTGCAGGTTTAGTTTCCATTTTATACTGTACATTTTATTTCAACATCCTTTTATTGGCTATCTAACACCGCACACTGAACATAACTTCTTCCAAGAACTATAAAGCTTTAAAATAATTCCTCACTAGCCTGAACAACTACAACTTTGGTATTTAACCACAAAGATTAACTATGGAGTTAAATATGGATAAAAGAGCAACTATGGAGTTTCTTGCCGGTTCTTCTCCGTAGATACTGCTTTCCGAATCGGTGGTAAATGTTAAAAATATGTAATGACTGTAGTGTATGTGAGTGAAAGAGAGGGAAGTATTATGTCATCTCTTGCGCACGTGCAACGGTGACACCGCTCACACAGCTCAGTTGGCTGCAGGCGGTCGGAGTGAGAGGTCGTGTGCGTCTAAGAGCCGATAATAGGGAAGGACATACACTACATTTTTGGCGACGAGGTAAATCGGGAATAAATGTAAGTAATTTTAAAAATTACAAAACAAAAAAAAAAGGGAGGAAATAGGTGTGCTGTGATAACTATTGAACTAATTATATCCACAGTCGAGTTACAACGAAGGGAATATTAAAGTTAATAATAATATACACACATACTTATTTTCATTATGATATTTTGTGCCGCTTACATAAAAAAAATACCCGCACAAAGTAAATAAATTAAAATACAAAGTAAATAAATGTGCGTGTCTCCGCGCCGTAGAAAACGAAGGTTTCGTTTACATAAACATTTAGCAAAACCTCTTAAATAATTGTAGCCAGACTATGATATATAAAAAGCTAGATACGTTACCCGCTCTCTATTTTGGCAAGAAAAAACTCAGCTAAGTGCCCAAGTTTCACTTAGTCACGCACCATTCAGCGTCGTGGCTGGACGTTCTTTTTATATTTTAATCGGCAGTTGTTATTACGAAGTACATGGGTGAAACATGTAATATGTCTCGTGCGTGAGAGTGAAAGAGAGAACAACTGTATTGGTGATAATGCGTTAGTAAGTAGGTATGTATTAATTACGCTGTTTTTTAGTGCAATGATGTTGGCGTATGCCGCGTCTACTAGTATAATAGAGTCATTGTAGCCAGAAGGATAAAGTAGGTGTTGTAAATTGTTTCTCGTATACATAACTACACTGATACCAATGCATACGCGGGCTGTCTTTATTGCTCGAGCGTATGGTGCCTGTATGATAAATCCACTGTACAGTGTACGGGTATACAGCTAGCGTCGTCCAGTATGTACTCACGTAGTCATTCATAGGACTGTAACTGCGTTAAGCGAGACTAATTTATGTGATATTTTGTTTAGTCGAGGCTGTAGATTATTATTTTGGGACATTTGATTACATATAAATTTATTAATACTGATATGTAAAAACCTGCTTAGAGGATTGGTTAAACATGATTAAATGAGCTAAGAAGGTTCGATTCCCGATCAGCTCAGAATAGATTTGTCTGGTTACAAAAAATATAATTATACCAAATACCCACTTATATCTTATTTTAATTACTCGATGTGAAGTTGCATGAGTATTATTTAAGATTATTCATTATTGCATAAAGAAGTAATTAATGGTTATCATGCAAGGAACGTAAGTTTCCTGGACAGGCTAATATAGTAACATTATGGAAGTTCTGATGTATGTGTTTCGATGGTGATGTGGACCACGACAAGGGATTTCTAAAGTTGTTGTTGTTAAGCTATAATTTTACAAAATGAAGCCTGACAAAAAAAAAGGGTAACGTCCGTGTACGTACTTTGAAATATGTTACCAGATGATGCCTGGTAGTACAGGAAAAAAACGGGTGATGCCCGTGTGTACTTTGTACTGTGTTACCAGATAACGCCTGGTGGTCAAGAAAAATCGGGTGACGCCCGTGTGTATTTTGTAATGTTATACCAGATGATGATGCCTGGTAGTGCAAAAAAACAAAAATCGGGTGACGCCCGTATGTACTTTGTAATTTTATACCAGAGATGCCTGGTAGTCGTAATATAATTACAATACAGGTGATGCCTGTAGTGATGTGATACGGGTGATGCTCGTATAAAATGTTTATATTTTGGGTGATGCCCATATTGCGAATTCATGCACTTACATACGCGATTTTAAAAAAGATGTGATAGTTAGTCATCATTTCATAGTGTTTCTTCTAAGATGGATTGTATCTTCGAAAATACTTACGGTTAGTATTGTTATCCAAATTAAAAATGGAATAACACAATTTTAAGAGTATAAATAATAAATGCTAAAATATTTACAGTAGGTAGTTTTTATTATTTATAATATCTAAAGGTGACCTAATATTTTAATTCATAGCAGATTTTGTTAAACAACGAAAGAATAATCATAATGATAACAATGCCTAAAATATCTGCGGTAGGTATTGCACATATTTTAACCGACAACTATAAAGTTAGACAGGTTAAGTGATTGTATAATAATCATAAACAGAGTAAGGTAATAAAACAATGAATATTCGAAAACAACAATAAATGGAATGAAAGACATACAGAGTAGTCTCAATATTCATTATTTCAAACTAGCCACCTGGCAGACGTTGTTATGCTCTTTCACCCTTTATCGGTTCGTTAAACGAATTGGAAACGAATTGGAATATGAATATTATCCGGATTGGTTAAGCCGATACGCGCCGCGCGCCGAGGTTTAAGTTTTACACTTGGCAACATATTTGGCTATTCATTTTTATTGTATATATGACGTTGTAGGTGAGGTGGAAACAAAAAAAAATAATAAGAACTACTCACCATACAGTCTACAATTAATTTAGTTAATTAATAAAATAAAATACAAATATCAGTAACAATAAGGGTCGTGGTGTGCCTAGGTCCAAACCCTCCGGTAGGGCTCTTACTGATAGATGGAGTGCGCGTCTCGTTGCGAAGGCTAGGCGGTAGGGTGTCTTTAGGGTTGGTCGCTGAATTCCTTCAACAGGAATTAAGGAGCCGAAGCAAGCAAGACGTAGAAGGATTTCCTCAGCGGCAATCGTAGCAATGTCGTACTACTACTGAAGATGGGTCTTAAGCGGTATGTAGCAGCGTATGAGGCTCCTTATCGGAACGTGGCAAGGACGCGACAATTCCCTGCGCGGGAACGTTGCGGGTATGTAGAAGCTTTCTAAACGGAACGTAGCAGTAGCATAACACCACTCCCTCAGCGGAAATGTAGCACCCCGGTTTGGGGTTAGGTATAACACACTGTTAATCATTACATGTTGGAACGTTGAAAAGGACTTTTACGTAATTTATACAATAATATACCGTGCAAGACAATAGTTGGACAATAGACAGTTGGCATAAAATATGAATCGTTAATTGTTAATAACTAGCAAACCTGGCGAAGTCCGTTTCGCACCAGAGACACCTTTTCCTTGTTATAAACCTCACGGAGCCCGAGACCTTTCCAACGAGTGCAAAGCCGTAGAAATCGGTTCGTGCGTTCTGGAGTTGTAGCGTCAGGAAGGAAAACCCGACTTATTTTTATATAGTAGATTACTTTGATAGATAGTGTATAGTGACAAACAACCTGTCAAATATACACTTAAAATTTTTAGATAGATAATGAAGGTCAATTTCAAGACGAACATTTAATGTAAAATAAAAAATGGATCATAACCACATCATACCGCAAATATTGGTATATGCAAGGTATATGTAAGAACCATGGTAAAATCATACACCATGTGCATCTAGTTATTACTATATTAATAACGACTGTTTTTAATTTAAAAACACCAATTTTATAATAGACGAGAAAATCAGCAACACAAACATCAACGTGAATAGTATTATAAAAGTCAATACACTAATAATTTTATTTACAAGTTTAAAAAGTTATTAAGAATTTAATAAGATTTACAACGTAGTAATACATATAAAATCCAAGTTTTAATGGTGGTTTGTAAGACTGGTCTGATTTCATATTCATAAAGTAGGTACTTACGTAATACATCTTTTAAGAGCTCATCTTTTGAACATTAAATATCGCACCTAATGCATTAACACCGCTGCGAAAAAATAATGGATATCGTACTAGATTGAATAAAAGATTATCAATTAAGAAATACGTTAAAGATTTCTTGTCAAAGCAAAAAAAAAAAATGTATTATCGCGAAAAGGTCACCATTCGTGCCTTAGTCAGAATATAAATTCCAAGAATTAATCTCTACAATATTGAGGTGGTATAGTGGTATTGATTTCGAAATGCAAAATTGAATATTGTAAATTCAAGTTAATTAATTTATGCAAATACTTATATAGTTATAGGTAACAAAGTTTTTATTGATTGTTACAGTTAAATTTGTATTACTGATTGTTACAGTTAACATTGTACAGTTAAAAAAAAAATATGTATCCAACTACTTATTTTCAGACCATTAATGTGTGATTAATGTCTAGCCATTATTATTGTCATTAAGTTATCTTTTTCTTTTTCAAGTGGCTATTAAGTTGCCAGTAATACAAATACAAATGTTATCATAAGTAACAAATAAAAAAAGTCATCAACAAAATGATACATTTTGATTCGTTTTAGGTTCGTTACATTAATTGAATTTTAAATACCTATGTGTTATTAATGTAATAACCATAGATACAATGAACAACACCGCGTGTGTGTTGAGGTTACAATAAGAAGTATACAAAAAAAGTAATACATTATTAATCACGCTTTACTAAATATTCATTATTGTATTGTCAATAAATTGTTGTAATATTGTCACTGAAGTTAAATCTGTACGGTTTGGGTAGGTCATAAGCGAATCGAAAAGAATCGGTTGCATACAGTCATACGAACATACAGGTGAAGCTAAAAGCGGTTCAATAGAAGTCAATGGCACAGTATAGTATGATATTGTACTGTTGCAGAGCAAGCTCCACTAAGACTATAATTCTGTCAGAGTGGTTTATACCCGAAAGTTGGTATTTAAATAATTGATAATTATGAACCTTAACATTGTAATACTATGTATCTGTATGACTTAAATATTTTTAATGCGCTATAAAAAAGGCTGCCACTTTCTAGCCTCTAAACTATCACCCAAAAATATATCATAAATCGCTTTATTGCGATATGAAAGAGAGACGGACAAACGAATAAATAAACAAATCTTCCCTGTGCCTAAGGATCATATGATAAGTTGTTGTTGCTTAAATAAGAATAAATAATGAACCAATTAATGTTTGGTTAAAATTTTGCCGTATAATATTTATTATATTATTTAGGGTACAGATATATTATATTACATATTATATACATATTATATTACATTCCGATTTTATTAGGTATATTGAATTAAAATCGGAACATATATTGTTTTAGTAACGAAGTACATATACAGAATATAGATATTAAATAATAACCGAGCATTTAAGATTGTACCCAGTCTATAGGCATTTCACTTGGTAATAATTGTACCGAAGTTTTACTTAGATTGTTACTAATCCAATTATAAGGTCTTTTGCAGCTATCTTTTATTAATAATTTTAATATATGTGGGAAAACAGTGGTTACTTAGATGGTGCAGATGCCGGTGCAGGTAAAGTGAATTAAATTATGCGTCAGAAGAAGCAGCATTCACCTCTTCTAAATGACCTGGAGTGCAGGTCATGATAAATAGTGAGTGAAACATATCAACAAGGTAGTGCAATAGTCATGTAAGGAAAAAATAAAACAGGTTAAGTACAGTACAGGTACAGTACAGGTACAGTTAGTCAAAAGTATAGTTAAGTTACAGAAGGAACATAGTTTAAACATTATACCTTACATATACATTAAGTTACTGAAAACGATTTCGTCCCATCACTACATAGTATAAAACAAAGTCGCTTTCCCTGTCCCTATGTCCCTATGTCCCTATGTCCCTTTGTACGCTTAAATCTTTGAAACTACGCAACGGATTTTGATGCGGTTTTTTTTAATAGATAGAGTGATTCAAGAGGAAGGTTTATATGTATAATAACATCCATTAAATAGTGGAGAAGTACTGTTATTTTTGAGGTTTCTAATGTGATGTCGTAAATAATTACATTTTTTCCGCTTAAATTGCAAACGCAGGCTGAACCCTACGAGTTTTATCAAAATAATGTACTAAGTATTGTACACATTGAAAAGGTCTACAGAAAAGTCCGCGATGGTATATGTCTATCTCTTATGGATAACCCACAATAACTTTTTTTTGTCATTTACTTTTTACGACAAATAATGGCTAATTTTCGAAGCGATTTTAACCAATACAGCATTAATCCTTAACCAATTAAATACCTTGAATACATTGTTCATTTAATATAGATCTATATGGCCCTTTACACCGTATGATTTAAGTGAATATTTTCGAAGATATTACAGATTTAAAAATTGCGGGACGTAGCGATTGCGGCGGTACCGGCCGGCCGCCCGGCTATATATTTTTATTTTATACCCGTGCGAAGCCGGAGCGGGCCGCTATGTTTTTATATACAACGTTCACAGTTTTTCTGTAGTGTATTTAGTATCAGCATTGCACCCGTGCGAAGCCGGGGCGGGTCGCTAGTTGGTTAATAAATAAATAATGACTTAATAAACTTAAATATAAGTATACAACTTATTCATGATAGATTGTCGTATACTTAAATAAATTGTCATTATTGTTATTATAAATACCTATGTAAGATGTTACATTTCTATGATTTTGAAGGAGCGACTATATGCAATATATATTCTTGCCGGCTCTTCTCTGTTGAGGCGGCTTTCCGAACCAGTGGTAAATTCATATTTTGTCCTTATACTGACGATTTTAAAACGTTTCTGGACGAGGTCTGGTTGATGAATGAAGGTTTGAGTTTGAAAAAATTATTAATTAATATCGATTTGAATACATATATTGTAAAAATTATTATAATTTTGAATATACATATACTTAATGGAAAAAAAAAGAAAAAAAAATGAAAAGGAGAGATGTTGCATATAGATAGAATTATATTACAAGGCCGGGTGACACATTCTACTCTATCGCTGGTATGGAGCGGACGTGTCAGGGACACAGTTGTGTTTACTAACTGATACTGGTGCTTAGGTATAGACTAACATACCCGAATAGAACATAATATTTTATTTAATAAAATTAATTGAAAAAAATTAAAAATTTCTAAAATAAAGGAGGGATGTAGTGTATGTGAGTGAAAGAGAGGGAAGTATTATGTCATCTCTTGCGCACGTGCAACGGTGACACCGCTCACACAGCTCAGTTGGCTGCAGGCGGTCGGAGTGAGAGGTCGTGTGCGTCTAAGAGCCGATAATAGGGAAGGACATACACTACAATGACGTTTCAAAAGTGCTTATATAAGAAGTCTAATTGAATAAATAAATGTTTGAGTTTGATTTATTTGCTCAACTAGCCTTCTTAAAGCGTGTTTGTAAACGCTGCTATAAGAATATGGAAATTATTTTGCAGCTTAGATGAATTTTGTGAAAGTTTCTTGTAAAGCTGATGAAAAACCTGTATCACTTCTACATGAAGAATAAACTTTAGATTGTGATTTGCATGCTTGTTTAATTACTCATTTGCATTATATCGATTTCGATTTTGAAATTTAAATCTATATATTATAAAATACAGGTTGTCCCACTGTTGGTATAATAAGCTCAAAGGAGATTATAGTTTTGCATACGCTGAGTACGTAAAAAATACTTATAAAATTCCAGACGCAGTTTTTTTTTCAAATAGACGAATTCTTAAAACTCTATGTGTACACCCATGACAAGCAACCCGCCCAACTTTGCCACCCGCACGTGAGCTATCGTTTAAGATTATGTTTTCATAGACAAAATGCTCACATTAGAAAAGCGGTATATGCCGGCTGCGCAAAGCTAGAGAAGAAAACATGAATTTTCAGGAAAAATTTAGCAAAAATTTTTTGATGTAATTTTCTTGTTTAAGTATTTTTTACGTGATCAATGTATGCAATACTACAAGTCCCTTCGCGCTTAGTATACCAATAGTGGGACACCCTGTATACTATTATCTGCCATTAGATAAAATGAGATCTATTTGAAAATCCAAGTTATTTTATAAATGGTTACTGCATCTAAAATTAGGTTAGTCATTAACAGTGCATTTTATTTTATCTCATAAATAGTTCTTGGAGCGTCCAACCGACAAATGATTACAGAAATCTAGATACGCCTAGGAGATATAAATGAAAAATTGCTCAAAATTATAAAGTTTCATCATTAAGATAAAATCGAGGCGAGAGACGGCACAGCGTGTCTAAGATAAAGTGGCCTATATTAAATCTGACCCCATTAAGACCTCTAACCGAGTTCCGACACCACACTTTAAATTCATTTGGGATTCATTTCTGGAATTTCCTATTTTTGTACGATTGATGATTTCATTTGGACAATTTTAGTACAAATGAATTTCGGAATGCGGAAAGTAGAGTTGTATATTTTCGGCAAAAATATTAACCAAATTATTGGTTTTCAATCAAACGAAATATTTATTTACTACCCTTAATTAGGGATTGCAATTTCCCTATTAATTTTTGAATATTTATTATCTACATTCCAAACTAAAACCACTTAATTTAGGCGTACGTTATTACGTACTGATTGCATACCTACCTACTCACGTATAGGAATTATTACTTAATCAATATAATATTTGAACCATTCAAAATCAGGTATAGCTATACCTAAGATATGACAGATAATATAATACTATATAAGATGATATTGTTAATGTAATATCAAAAAATATCTTCCCTAACAACAAAAAAAAACGAACTATCCTCAACATAACTTTCCGTTTCAAAACTTGGAATATTCCATCCATTTTTTGCGTTTCCAACATAGGTATTTGCTACGATATCGCTTCAACAACAATGCCTTGTTTAAATTCCGAGCACGCTTCCAATCGTTACAGTACAGGGGTGTGGACTGCGGACGGTCAGCATTGTCAATAGTCAGGAGTTTCGCGTACTTTGTAGTTAATGTAATTGGCAGTTGCGCTTACTTTGATGTTTTAGGGCTTTAAATGCTGACTTTACAAGGTGTTATGGTAAGAAATTGTGTTTTTAACTACCTAAACGAAAACATTAGGCATATTGTTTATGTTGCGATGTTTATGTCTCTGTTAGAAAGCAAAGGAGTACAATAATTCCTATTTTCACGTGGTCAAAATAATAAAAATACACACAACAATGATACCCAGTTATCAAAAGGATTGTCTCATTTCATAAAATATTCTGTATTTTATAAATATTTTAAGTTGGAATAATAATATAATATATACAATATTGTTTTCAGTTCCCTCTGGAGTTTGTTATTAAAGGTCTCTACAATAACATGACATTGTATACATAAGGTAAGTTAATGAAAACGGTAATTAATTAAAATATTATAGTATAAAAATTAAAATATAGCTAGATAGAGTCATACAGCTAAACCTAAACTTTTCGCTGCATAAAATAGTAAAACAATCGAATCCATTCCCTCTCCAAGTCTCTCTTACGATCTACTAAATCTAATCTTAATTTACAAGAACAAATAAACAAGTAAAACAAACAAGAATACCTACTATAAAGTATCACAAATTACTCATAAAAACTCGAACTCAACTATTGGAAGATATTCGTTACTGCGTAAGGTTTCATGGAAGCCACATAAAACCGTTTATAATGATTGTCTTGTTCCAAGTTACATAGTTAAGTTATTAAGTAGGTTATTTACCGTTTTACACGTTCCTCTTTATAAATATTATAATACTTTGATCATTTTCAACACCGTTATTAATATTTGAAACAATATTATGAAAAGATAAGCTTATAATTAAGATGTTTTGTTATTTATATGAGGAAAAGTGTATTAATTTGTTAAATAGCGCTTGTTGAAGAAGTGAAATTTTTCTATTCAGGATAAATATGGATAAGTAAGTGAATTCAAAATCGCATGCAAAGATGCAAATAATATAGTTGAACGTCATATTATTGTCATTAGAAAAATAGGGTTTTCCTAACGTCATAAATGGGCCTAGTTTTTTGCTTATAATACATTTTATACTAAGTATTATTGGAATTAAAGATACTTAAAGTGCTATATAAGAAATAAGTTCCTATTGCTAGAACATTCTAGGCGATTCTTAAATCTAAATCTATAACTTAACTTCAATTGTATTATTTCCAGCTCGTTTATTGACGTGATATCTAAAGTTATATAAATGGAAACCATTCTAATAAAATTCTAACGTTAAAACTTTAGAGGAAATAAATTTTAAGCGCTGTATTGAATTCGATTGGAAACGACTTTATGGCTGCCTTTATTCTCGTATTACCAATCTAGATACTTGATATATATATACGTAGTTTATTGAATAACTAGCTGTGCACGCGGGTTCACCCGTTGATATTAAAATGTGATAAGTTTTTATGATTACAAAAGTAGTACAAAGGTATTCATGTCAGTGCCGTGAATAAGTCATGAAACTGTTCTCAAATCATACAACGCACATGTAACAATTGAAGAAATACGTTTAACCTAACCTCTACTGACTTTCTTTAGAAATTCTATGTTGTGTGTGTAAACATGTTTAACATTTACGAGCAATCTATCATCATTTTGATTGTTTTGTCAGTGATAATTATTCAAACTTCCAAACAATTTAGCTAGATTCAACCTTTAAAAACTTCAAAAACCCTCACTTAACTCAGTGAAACATCCAACAAAATAGCGCAACTGTTTCAACAGAAAAATGCCGCGGAAACTCCAAATCATAATTCCACAGGCGCGGTAATTTAAAGAGGTTAAGTGTCGTTTTATAAAAAGCGAAAAAGGCTGAATTACGAACTCTGTATGGCAGTGCCACCGTCGTTAGACAGAAATCACGCAATTAGACGAAACGACGCAGAACTTTTTACGCCAATGGAGGCATCGTTGGTGAAAAAAATTATCGTTTTTGTAGAAAAAATTCGATCACGAGATGGTATTTGAAGCTGTGAACCTCACGGATTTTCTTGTTAAAAATATTTTTTGAAAAGAAAAATTTAATCTAGTTCTGAAGAGTAGAATTTAACCAACTTCTTATTGCATTTCAAACATTCCTGATCGTAGCGCTTGTTTATGTAGTGCTCGTACACTAGAGAACGTCTTTTCAACATAATATGTTGTAATATAGTAATACAATACAATAATTAGTAGAAATAAATATAGTTTTAATACAGCTATAAATCTCCTAACAACAAACTCCTTAACCACTCCATTTGACGTCATACGCAGGGATTCAAAATCCCGCCTCATTACTGAAAAGTTTCGTAATACGCGGTAATGTGGCCAATTAATCAGCCTACACGAGCACAACCGGATTGTTCCTAACAATCGGCCAAGTGTGATATTTGTCACGGCAGATAATAGAACTTCTACAAATTTCGGCGTTCACCCTCACAGAGGGCGAACTTCAAACCACTTGACGCGCCTGCGATTTAATCTATGACATGTCACTTGCTATGAAAGAGTGAATCTTTGGAATTACTCACATTGTTTGTTGCTATAGATTAAATACTTGGTATAAAGTAGCATACTTCTCTTAAGTCTACGAATTTTAACCTAATATAACATATGTAATGTATCTCTTGTACTCTACATTGTCTACTTGTAAGGAATTTAATGTTTAATCACAATCAATATAGATAAAACTCTTTCGTTACTGAGCAATTGACTGATCAATTATTGAAAATTAGAAATTGCATTGCAGTCAATTGGTTTAAAAACTATTTCATTTCTCATATTACAAGAAATAACTTAAAACAAATACTAAACTCAGGTATTAACACACAACAATAGATTTGCCAATCTCACCGCACATAACATTCGTAATACATTTCCAACAGTCTCAATAGTTCCACTTCGCTATCAGACACTCAATGAAAGATCTGCTAGATAAGTGTCAGTGGTGTCTGACATCTGCGAGATAAATGTGTCAAAACGTGAACACTGTCGACTCGAGAATTAAAGTGAATATTAATTTTTAGTAACGGTTGTGAATGAATTCTTTATCAGTTTTCATTTTAGATATTTGGCCGTGAAACCGTGAATTGGAACATCTTCCTCTTTTGTGGAATTATTATATTTATGGCTCTTCTTTCAATTAATATCGACTTGGTTTGTTTTATTGTTTAGTATTTAAAAATGTTTATTTACGGCCAATAAAGCTCTTCTTATATTAGAAAGCTAAAGAGTTGGTTTTTTTGCTCGATCGCGCTAATCTCAGGAACCACGGTTCCGTTTTGAAAATATTATTCACTTTTAGATAGCCCATTAAACGAGGAATGCTATAAGCTGTATTATATCATCACGCTAAGACCAAGAGAAGTGGAGCAATGCGGGGAAACCGCAGGGCATAGCAAGTAGCTAGTAATTTAAATTTTAAAATCGTTAATATTTAGACTCTATATTTATGTAAAAAATTAGGATTAATGTATAGTCTAAATATTAACCACATTAAAATATATATTACTAGCTACTAACAGCTACGTCTGGAATTTTATAAATATTTTTTACGTACTCAGCGTATGCAAAACTATAACCTCCTTTGAGCTTAGTATACCGACGCGACGGTGGGACACCCTATATAGCTTATAGCCTTAACCTAACAACTTATTGCCTCCAAAACAAACCTTTAGGCCGGTTGCAGAGCTTCACCGACCATCAGTGCGTACGTCAGTCGCGCTTGTCATATGTATGGAAATTCATAAAACCGTTCATAGCTAGACCGACCATGCGCACGCGTATTTCCATACATATGACAAGCGCGACTGACGTACGCACTGATGGTCGGTGAAGCTCTGCAACCGGCCTTACACATAAATATAGCACAAACAAACAGAATTAGTTACCTTTCGATTACTTATTAGGTCAATACGATAAAGATCGAAAGCTTACGGTAAGCCTTACGACTTTCCCAACTACAAATCCAACAACCTTAAAACTTTTACGGTATTATCTGCAGAAGCGTCGAGTATTGATTTATTCCTTTGAGAGCATGACTATAATATTATAAAGAGGGATGATCATTTTATTTATTTTTAGCGTTGCAACACAAAAACTACTCGATCGATTTCAAACACGCTTATAAACATTAGAAAAACATCAATTTTTTACCGAATAACATAGGTAAGCCGCATGTCAATAATAAATACAGTTTAATTAATCTACTGAAACATCCATAGTACAATAAAAACTA
Organism: Colias nastes; assembly: GCA_907164665.1. Lineage (NCBI taxonomy): Eukaryota > Metazoa > Arthropoda > Insecta > Lepidoptera > Pieridae > Colias > Colias nastes. The sequence continues at coordinate 108,985 of CAJQZM010038827.1, forward strand.
TCATCATCCCAATATAAATAAGTTCATATCTTACAAAAACATTACAAATGAATATGAACATCGTTTCCTACAATACGTCCTTAGCAGGAACAATGTCGGCTCCAATACAAAGATCAAAGGTTAATCTTTTCATATTATACGCTAATACAATATGGCGCATGTTTGTAGAGGCGTGTTGGCTTGCCGAAGGGCTGATATCGAGTCGGCAGTGGTTATATTGATATACAAGTTACATTTGAAACTAATCATTTGAGAGTATGTGAAAAAGATTGGATTAAAAACACTCTGCTTTGATTTTTAATTTACTTGGAATAGTGGAATAGACTGAACGAATAAAAATATTATAAGCAAAATCTGTATAAAGCAAATGCAGATTTTTCTAAATATTCATTAATTATTATTTAAATAAGTAGACGGAAATCCATGTAGAGCCGGTAATGAAATACATACCTAATATAAATTATATTATAATTAATAGTACCTACATTATATGAATCTCTAAATTTTAACGTATAGTCATATGGAACAATGATGAAGAACAAGTAATTGATGACCTTGACTCTTGGTTCCCAACTACAATAGTTGGCTTTAATTAAAGAATAACACAAGCAACGTAGAGCTCCAACTGTAATATAAACAATAGTGCTAGAATCCAACCGCAGCTATATTTTGCTATTGACACTAATAATCTTAACATATTATTAAACAAACGTTGTTCTGCCTTACTTTTATCACTTAATATCTCTTAAAAACTGATCTTGGCCGATTCTCAGACTCATAATGCTCACAAAATTTCATGAGAATCGGTCCAGCCGTTTCAGAGGATGGTAATTAACATTGTGATACGAGAATTTTATAGGAAGGAAAAACTCTTTCACTGTAGGAAAAATTCTTCAATAATACATCGTCATGTACCTTCAACGCAGATTTTGTTAATCACACGCATGAAGGTTTTCTGCTTGATAAATTGATCCAGAAATATCGCGAAAGGTATTTTCGATTATTTGGAGCAGATTATAATAGAATTTCTTATAATAAGCATTTATTTTTAATGCTTATTTATGGAAATATATTAATAGATTACACAACATATACTTAGTATTATATTATGGTTATTTCCATTCAAATTACGATATCATACGTTGGACTGCGTCTTTCCATGTGTTCGTACAATTCAATTACATACAAATAAAAAAATAAGCTTTTCTTTTAGTAGAATCTATATTCTATATTATTTAACCATCTTAGGCGCTGCAAATAATTTTACAAAATAAATTCAATCTACAGAATCGGTCTTGTTACAGTATTAATTTTAAGAGTCGATAATAAATTCATCAATCAAGGAACAAATTAATTTGCCACTGTCATAAATATTTTTTACTCTCACACCCATCAATCTTCATCAAAACGTTTTATAAATTTTTGTTTTGAACGGTTCCTTCTAAACGATAACAATGTATAAAAGTCTATTTATGTATCTATAGGTATATGAATAGAATTAAGAATAGCTATGTGGATTTTCTTCGTCAGCCCTTTTTGCTTCAATGGGTAAAAAGATATTACATAATATATCCGTCCCTTCATTCACTAATCCTTTTGCGTTTAGTTTTAGCCTGACACTATCTATAATAACACCAACTTATTTGAAAATAATCTATACATATAATAAAATCGTTGGAAAGTCAAAACTGTACATTGAATATTTTTTTAAAAGAATACATAA
>CAJQZM010038828.1:0-12801 GCA_907164665.1 Colias nastes
ACTTTGGAAAGAAAGGGTAAGATGGAGATGGGTCGGAAATCAGACAATTATACAACTATTATATTTTTAGACAACAATTAGACAACAATTATATTTTTTTTTCATTTATAATCTGTCGTTTTATTTGTGTAGTAAGTATAATTTGTGTTTTATTGCTTTAATTGTAGTGAATTGAATTACATTTTAAGATCCTCATATTTTATGTACTTAATACTTATTACAAGAAAGGTTTTGCGCCACAGAGCGATAAATTTTAGACTACCTTTAATAAGGAAAATAGATTAAATAAAATAAGAAAGAGAAGTTTACGAAAGAGAAAGAGAAGAATACGATTCACGAATAAACGACACGCTATTATTACATAAATGTCGCCCATAATTAATATAATCAGTCGTTTTATAAAGTGACTTTTGGCCGAGGTTTCAGCATCAGCCAGTCAATTCATTAAATTTAAACGAAATGACTGAACATAAGTCAGGCCGTTTATTGAAACGATTTTTATAGGCTAGGCTTTTATATAGTTACCTATCTGCACCATAGATACCTATAGGTACTCCTTGTCTTTATTTCTCCAATAAGTACCAGATCACGAATTGCGATATAGACTGGCTGTTAGAATTACGTGAACGCAATTTAAATACAATTGTCCCCATTAGGTAATTAGGTTCTATAGGTCTTTGTTAATGCTAATCTTTTTGTGCTTACGAGCCTCTGCTCACATTCTCTGGTTAAAATATTTTAAACAGTTCAAATGATTTCAATACGACCTCATATTAAAGAGTGAAAGTTCGAAAGTTGGGGCCGCTTTTTAACACTGTAGGTATATAGTTACGTACCAAAAAGATGACCTGTAAATTTGTTTTTGATCGTGTTGTTTTGTATACCTGTTTGCTTTTACCTAGTTCTCAGGCAATCAAATTATAGTAGGTAGCATGTTAATTTTTTGCTCACAATGTTTGTCTCGGAAATCATACCTATTATCAAATTCTTCAATAATAAATTTCCATAACTTTTTATGTGATGTACATAATGGTAATATACCATATGAACATTGAACATAATTCAAGTCCTTAGATAATAAATATCAGTATGTACAATATTTTAAACATTTAGAATCTTATGTAGCTAAAAATGCTATGTGCTCTACCTTTAGGTACTTAACAAGCACATCAAGTAAAAATTGGGGATATATTATAAAAATTGATTTTGTCAACGCTATAAATCCATTTTTATAGAGAAATTCACATACACGGAAAATATTGTACTACTTACTTCAGCTGCGGTTATTAATTTTAATAAGCAAGCAAGTAAGTAATAATAATATAGAGGGTTTAGTAGAGTTTCATATGGATCCTCTCTACGTGCTTTAAGTTTTGTTGTTACAGCCATTTAATGGGCACTTATTATGTATTACGATACTCTAATAATCTATACGCAATAGTTGTTTATCTATAACCTTTTACAAGCAACATTTTACAGTCTCGACACATAATTATACGTGGTAATACATCATAATTTGATTTTATGGTCTAAAACAGTCTAAAACAATAAAGAAGAAAAACGTGTAACATCACTAAGTAATAATATCATGTAGTATTCGTATACAAAAACACATAACAATACTTCTGTCACGCTTTTTATACTTATTGTTATTCATATCTCGTACATTCGTACGTAAGGATTTAAAGATTATTTATGTAACTACAGTATGATGCAAATGCCAGTTCAAGTCAAGGAAAATATCGTACATACAATAAAATATACATTGTTAAGGTTTTATTTTATTAAACTATTTTTGATCACAATGAAAACTTTTAAAAATATGTATACTAAAGTAGAATGGTAATGCGTAGCAGTGTAGGTAGGTACCTACACACTCAGTGTATTTTTCCGAAACTCCGAAAAATAAACAAAACTTCGCGATCAAAACATGTTATTAAAACCTCTATCGTGTGTTCGCAAACATTTTTTATTGCATTTTTTGTTTGTTTTTATTTTCAATCAATATTGTATTGAACAGAAAAGTAGAGCCGTACCTACTTTACAACTTGATTTAATGTGACATTAGTTTATAAATTTTTACGATTACTTGATTTTAAATAGATACGGACTTATCGAGAAATGAAACTGTAGTTTTGTTCGAGTTTTCAGTTCGCTAATAAACTAAAAACCATATTGTTATTAGATTTTTTATATTTGGTTTTGGTGTTTGGATTAAATCATTAGAATTCACAATGATACAAAATTTTATATAATTTGATTTTCTTAATAAACAAACAATAATTATTTATTACTTTATTCAAACTCAAACTCAAACTCAAACATTTATTTATTCAATTAGACTTCTTCTAGAAGCACTTTTGAAACGACATTAGGTACATATTTTTAACATTTACCACCGATTCGGAAAGCAGTATCTACGGAGAAGAATCGGCAAGAAACTCCATAGTTGCTCTTATTAATCATGTCAGTTTTACAATTTTACAAATTACATATGTAACATCATTATAGTAATATGCCAAAGAACTGTCCTGTGGTTTTTACGCGACAACCCTCCATAGGTTTTTATCGTCCATATATTCCTTAATACTGTAATAGGCTCTCTGAACTAGTACATTTTTTATATAAGTTTTAAATTTAGAACTACTAAACTCTTTAATATTATGAGGAATTCTGTTGTAAAAGCGTATACCTTGACCCATAAATGAATTTTTAACTTTAGCTAGCCGGAAAAATGGCATTTCAATTTTATTTCTGTTTCTTGTGTCATAACAATGTCTATCTCCTACTTTTGTGTGTAAGTAAGCGTTATTGTGTACATATAAAATATTATAAAATATATACTGCGACGGTACAGTAAGGATACCAGTATCCTTAAAGAGATCTCTTAGTGAGTCTCGAGCACGCAAATTATATATAGAGCGTATGGCTCTTTTCTGTAATATAAATATAGTTTCTATATCTGCAGCCCTGCCCCATAGTAGAATTCCATAGGACATAATGCTATGAAAGTAGCTAAAGTAAACCAATCTAGCCGTCTCTTCATCGGTGAGATGCCTTATTCTTCTAACTGCATATGCAGCTGAGCTGAGCTTAGCAGCGGTGGTGGTAACATGGGCCCCCCATTGAAGCTTCTCATCTAATGTCAAACCAAGAAAAACAGTAGATTCCACAGGGTATAATACCTCCCCGTTTAAAATAATATTCCTTTTCACCTTTTTTACATTTGGGAGGATAAATTCTCCACAATTTGTTTTTTTTGTATTTAATAGTAAATTATTAGCATTAAACCAATTGGATATGCGTAAAAGAGCAGAGTTTACTTCGTCAACATTTGTGTCATGTCTATACACATTAAATATTAATGAGGTGTCATCTGCAAACAGTACTATTTCACACATATCCTGCAAATAATAAGGTAGGTCATTAATATACACTAAGAACAAAAACGGTCCTAAGATAGATCCCTGCGGAACACCTATGTTAATATAATCGCGGCGCACCGCGAGATTTTTCTCCATTAACGACAACGGTTTGTACCCTGTTCTGAAGATATGAAGCTATGAGATCCTGAGCTAAACCTTTGATACCATAAAAATTTAGTTTCCGTAATAGAGTGGAATGTTCTACACAGTCGAAAGCCTTAGAAAGGTCGCAGAAGATCCCCAAAGCATTCTTTGAATTTTCCCATGCTTTGTATATATGTGACAAAAGAGCTACTCCGGCATCAGTGGTAGAGCGCCCCTTTGTGAAACCATACTGTTTGGCGTGCAGTAAACCATTTGATGCAAAATGACTAGTTACTTAATTGGTTTAAAATTAGTTTCTCGAAGACTTTGCTCAAAGTTGGTAATATGGAAATTGGCCTATAGTTATTACTGTCTTCTTGGTCACCACTTTTAAATAAAGGAATAACTTTGCTAAACTTTAGTAAATCAGGGAATATACCACAGTCGCAACACTGATTAAATATAAACGCTAGTTGATTGGCAATGTTTTCTATGATATTATTTACTATGATATTATTTCTATGATATTATTGTATTTCAACTTCGGCAACATAAGCAATATACGAGTGTAAAGTAGTGAAACAAAAACCCTCCTTCAAATAATAAAAACAATAATTATTACAATAAGTATTTTCCATGATAAACCATACAAATAATAGTTGGGTATTAAATTTTGTACTGTGAAAACTAATAAGAGACCGTCACATTTAAAATACAAAATTATTAAATTATAGATAAGGTTATTATTGAAATAATAGAAATTCATTCAAATGTTAAGCCACGCACAATTAACACGCATCACTTAACATTGTCTATGGAAGGAAATCATAGTTGTCAAACTGATCAACATAATAATAATTAGGTGCACTTTTCCACTACTAGAAATGAGCAATTGCAATGGGCCGACCAATTTGTATGTATAACTATTTATATATTTAACTATTTCAATACACGTTATTAATTATAGCTCCATTTCGCGTTCCGTAGCCCGCTGCCCGAATACGAGAATGCGAGGGCGAGCTTGGTCATGGTGTATAATTTTAAGTTAATCGTCATAATTCGTAACTAGGTAGTAGGAAAAAATATTAATTAAAAGTTTGTATATTTATCTTTAAAATATGCATTTAAGATTACTTTTATTGTTATGACTGTTGACTACTGTGTTTGTTGAGACTATGAATAAGTGTTCAGATAGCCTTTGCTCTCGTTTATCCCAAAAAATTAAACACGCGAAAATATTGCAGGCTTCAGCATAAGCTATACAATACATGCAATTTTAATCATTGAATTAGACAAGTAATATTCGCATGAAATATAAACGAAACACCTTATAAATCGTGTAACTAGTTGTATTTTTACAGTTAAATGTGCATCTCTACCAGGAAGAATGGACAAGAAACATTGAATCATATCTCTGTCAAACTATATTTATACTTAACTAGCTTTCCGCCCGCGGCTTCGCCCGCTTTGTCTAAAACCTAATAAATTATAATATATTAAAACCTTCCTCTTGAATCACTCTATCTATTAAAAAAAACCGCATCAAAATCCGTTGCGTAGTTTTAAAGATTTAAGCATACAAAGGGACATAGGGACATAGGGACAGAGAAAGCGACTTTGTTTTATACTATGTAGTGATTTTCCTTTTTTTTAATGCATGCTAAAAATACAGTGTAGGTTTAAGTTAAGGTTCGAAAAAGTCAATTTTTAATTGAACTGCAACTCAGTAGTTTTTTGATGTAAGTACCTACGTCAGAAGATAAACAGGTATATCTTTTTTAATAAGTGGTTTAGGTAAAAACATACGCTAGAGGTGTGATTGTGCTGACTAATATATTATTTTGTTCCTACGGATGCGATGACATAAACGTTTATTCCGAAAAGGTTCCTAGAATTAAATACCTACTTTTACGCTATTTGACCATAGTTGTATATAGGTAGGTATTAGGGTACATGGTATTACATATTCAGTACATTATTGATAATTAGTATTTATTTATACTAAAAATTTTTTAATTATTTTTTAAATGTGTGCTATGCTAATTAGATCCCTAAATTTGTAACTAACTTATTCGTTTACAATAAAAGTATCACAAACTTTCACTAAACACTTCAAAATTCACGTAGTAAATATAAAGAAAGCAAAAACTTAAAACGGACCGGACGCGGAGGTGAGGCAATCTCTAATAAAAAACAACATTTAATTGTCATTAAAATGTTTTAAATATTCTCATGTCGTTATTATTCTCAGCATGAATCATTGGTCGTAAATAAATAATTAACTAATTGAATTAGATATAAGTTTTGAAACTAGGTGAGTACCTAATTTGTTTTTCTTTTTCTATATAAATTAATGATAATGTATGCAAGGGAATCCAATGCATGATTGATTATTATCATTGTCATTTCACGTACGAATAAAATAACGAGTACAAAATTAGTATTCTGTTGACCCTAGTTTATAAGTAATTTTTAATTCATGACCCAAGGCACAATATTCATATCACGAGTCCCGTTATTTCGTTATCAACCGAATATCTTATGTTGTGTAAACACTGGATACCTACGCATTTAAAATTTCTAAATTAATTACTAGCCTCCTTTACGGATGTTGCGTATTGTACCTACGTCTTGTATTTTTTTTTATATTTTACTGCCACCTTTTAAGATGAGGATAATCCATATGACCCGTCCTAATTTAAATATTTTTGTGAGTTACAAAAAAAGCAACCACTTTATTTAGTGTTTCTTTTATTCGCTTTTATGGTTGTAACAATATTTTATTAAAAACAATTATACTCATTTTTAACAGTTTTTAAATAATATCATCAGGTTCCTTATATTTAAAATGGAAGAAAATTATAATACGGGAGTTGTGACAATATATATAAAATGGACATACGGTCTTAGCTTCGTTTTTATTGTATTTTACTACAGATTGGCCTGCTATTGGGTAGCTAGGTACTTTGTCAACTAGGTACTTTGACAACATAGAATTTGGTAATTTTATAAAAACCTCAATAATAATGTGTGAATAAATAAGCGACAAAACCTTAAATACGTAGAACATTTTTTTTCTATACTTACGGTTTTTTAGTAAGCGCACTTTAATAAAATATTGAAAATAATTTGATGTAATTATCTGTGCTTTTCGATCACTACTTCCTTTTTTTGGAAATGCGCGCGCAATTGGCCGTTAGCGCGTATAAACTGATCAACATCAACATACAGTCAACGACTTGTTGGAAGTGGAACTGCACATGGAACTGTATTCTTTAATCTTTATACTCATTCGAATTCACTGCATAGAGCGAGCATGGTCGTTTTATATGAGGATACTGTATTGACAATAATTATACATAATATGTAAGTACCTACAAGTAGGTACTATGTAGGACAGTGGTTTAATTATGCATAAATATGCATTAAAAACTGGGTTCGATTCCAGATTGAAACAAACATAAAAAGTCTTGGCCAGGACAAAACACAGATCATCTACTTTTGTGTACAATGAAACAAAGCTGGATATTTCTACAGATTTATATATTTCAAGTACCTACCCAGTTTGCGAATATATTCATTATAATTATTTGATTGGATCTAGTTCTTTTTTTATTCGGATTTTCATATATTTAATTCTTTTAGGGCTCTACATAATACGGGTTATTAACAAGTGTTTATTTTTTGGTGAATTAGGTTTTCTGCACAGTCCTTCGATCATACATATGCCTATGCTATAAAACTGACTGTATAATATCAGAATAATATCAAATCTCTAAAATTAGGTATGTAGAGTTAGGCATTTAGAACTTCTTCGACTTTTCTTATTTTTATTAGCTCCAGCCTTGGCTCCAGTTTTGGCTTCAGCTCTAGCGGGACTGCATCACAGAGTAATAATTATATTATACTACACTACGTAGGTCTTGGAGTGTAAGGAGAACTGTGGGAAAACTAATAGACAAATATGTAATGTCCAAAATAATATATATATAAGTAATAGCCTAAAGTAGATTACAAACAAAATATCTTTAAATTTAATTTTGTATGCACGCTTCTATAATCGAAGGTACTGTAGTACTTGACTTCACAATAATAATCTATACTAATATTATAAAGCTGAAGAGTTTGTTTGTTTGTTTGTTTGAACGCGCTAATCTCGGGAACTACTGGTCCGATTTGAAAAATTCTTTCGGTGTTAGATAGCCCATTTATCGAGGAAGGTTATAGGCTATATATCATCACGCTACGACCAACAGGGGTGGAGCCACGGGGGTGAAACCGCGCGGAGCAGCTAGTTTATGATAAATCTACAAAGACATCAGTAGGTCTCAAAGGTCTATATGAAGTCGTATTAGCTGACAACACTAGACAATATGTGTCAATATTGACAACGGACCACTTTGGTCACGACACCTGGTGTTCAAAAAAAGAACTAGTTTTAGTGTGCACTTAAGTACACAAGTATATTACCGAATCTATTAAAAATAATTTTTTTTTTTTAAATTAATAAAAATTCTTTAAAATTTCGTACTAAAAATAAAAGTAGAGTTTATTGTGCGGTGAACGGTTGTGGTAGTAAATCTCATACGAATTTAGAAGTTAGTTTTCATGCTATACCTAAACCTGGTAGCAGTTTTGTTTATGTTGAAAATTATTTCGGAAAAAAAGAAAAAGTAGATCGATGTAAAGCCTGGCAGCGTGCTTTAAAATTGAAAAATATAAATCCGCATATGAGAGTGTGTTCATTACATTTTCAAAGGAATGATTTTATTGTACCAAGTAAGTTGACAATGTTTAACCTCAAATATAAATGTAAATATAAATCTAAAACTAATTGAAAAATTTGTTTTTCAGGTGTTATTACTAAAAAGATGACTTAAAAAAAAACATGTGTTCCATCGTGTAATCTACCAAGCTCTGCTAGAGAATCAAATAAAGCTAAAAAAAATATAGAGGCACGACATCAGCGTCTAGTAAATCGGAGTTTAAAGAAGGATACTGTGAAAAAACATAATGATATTAATGAGGATTCATTAATCCATTCATGATCCAACAAATTGAAAAAAATCATTTATAGAAAACATAAATAATTAAAATTGATGACACTAATTCAATGTAAACTTATGGTAAATTCTTTTGTTGCACACAATACGTAGCCATGTTTTTTAAGCCCCGCCCACTGGTCCGTTGTCAATTTCCGATCCATGGTTATGAATAAATTAAAAATAATAATGTCAAATGTGTCAATATTTTTTTTGACATTTGACAATTTGTATAAGTATTTGTCAAATCAACATTCAACTATTAAATTGTAAAAAGCTAAAAAAATAAGTTAAGCCAAATATTTATATTTTATCAATTGCAACGGTTAAAGATACTATCACAAAAATTCAATTATGTTTGCTCTACAAACGCGTCGAATATATCGTATATGTGATAAAATCATTGTCCGAGAAATAAGGCAAAGAAGGTTACCGGGACCGAATCCAGGATTAGATCAAAGATTAAGAGTATTTAGGAAAGATGGTATAAAAGTTGAAGATAATGATGCAGAGGAATTTATTGAACAGTCTGAAAGTAGTTTTTATAATGTAAGTAAATATTTACTACATTCAATTTAGGTTATCTTTGAGATATACCCATGTTGAGGCATTTGTTGATTGAATTCTATTTATTAATTCATATTTAGGTTGGTGAAGCCTACAATGAACACTTAAACGAAACTTTGATTGGAAAACATGAATTACGTCACCATATCGTGAAGGAGAAATATTTTAAAGAGAACATGCCAAATCTATTGACTTGGAGTGAAAAGGAACAAATAAGACATCTAGCAACCACAATGCCTGATGAGTGGACACCACAAAGAATAGCTGAGAGCTTCCCAGTCACTGAAGCTGTAGTAAAGGTCAGTTATTATTACAATAATTCCCAGCTTATTATTAATTTTAAGTTTCAATACAATAAATATAGTAATTCCTGTTTCAATATACATACATTTATTAACTGTATTGCTAAGCATTCATAGAATGTAATATATAATTATATACTTTTGCCCTACGAAAAAATACATTGACTTTTTCATTTTATAAACCTCTAATAATATTGCAGAAATTACTAAAATTTCCATGGAAGCCTGCTTCAGAACAGCGCATAGCTCGGCATGATGCATCTGCTATGAGAAATTGGAGAGAACTAAAAGAAGGATCTCTAGATATACCTGAAAAATTAAGACAACACTTTCTTAAATTCTCTGAGCGATCAATCCCACCTCTAAATAAGTCATCCATCATGATTGACCTAACTCAGGAAGAAAAAATGGGAGAATTTGAAAGTATTATTAAAAAATGTGCCTCTCATGATGCCAAGAGAAATGATAAAAATGAACATGAGAACCAGCAAATGGAAAGTGATACTGCCACTAAGAACCAAGAAACCCAGAAAACAGATAAAAAACGATTAACACTAGATGAATTAGCCAGTAAAATAAAAAGTCGGTTAGAACAAGGTCAGAATGTGGATATGCCTGATAAAATTATATTAGACTCTATTTCTCATGTCCCTGAACCAAAACCGGATGTTAAAAGGGACATAGAATTATTTAGCACATCTAATGAACAGCAGGAGTTGACACAATTCAAGGCTGATGACAATAAACTGGAAGTAGTATCTGGTTCAAATTATCCTGAGAGGATAAGAATACCTAAAAAAGCATACAAAAAAGATGCCACCTACAAAGTAAATGATTGTTTCTATGATCATGACGGAAGATTTTTGTATAGAGTTATTGGTATTACAGGCAAGCAGTAACCAAATAGTAGGATTAGGGATAGTAAATAAAACAATTATATAAAAGCCTTGATTTTTTTTATAAAAATTATATGCATTTATTATACTTGTCCTTTATGATAAAATAATTAAAACAATTACATTCAAGTTGAATACTAAACATTCATATTATTGCATGTCTTTTAATGTAACTATAATAAGACGATTTCGCAAATCTGACATTAAATATTATACATATTATAAATATTATATTATAATATGTATATCCTTATTTTATATGCTACGTGAATGTCATTACAAAAATATATTTTTATAAACAAAATGTTTTGTACAGAATAATACGGACATATTATGGCTTTAAGTAATCACATCTGACTAAAACAACAACAACTTAAATCAGGTATTTAAATTATTTCTGGATACAAATATTTCAGATAAAGGTGTATACACATTACACACAGTGTTATAATAATATAAGATGAAGATGTACGAATAAAATTGATACAAAAATTAAAACAAATATACTTACTATTATAATTTTAAATATGCAGTCAATAAGAGGTATCATTAAATAGCATTCATTATTATAAATTCAAGACCATAATATGAACTACAATATCAGAAACCGTAACTTAGGCCATTATCAGATTATTAATTATTGTTCAAGTATTTCTATTATTGTTACTAAAATATTGATAAATTATTATATTATCGCATACATAAGACTCATTACATATTGTTATTATATAAACATTTAATTATATCATCGATTATATACTCACAGTTCACACATCTATATTAAATATTAATATTATATCAATATAAATAAGATGTTGACACATACAATACTTCGAATAATTATTGGCAATTGTAATATTTGAAACTTGTTTGACACTCAGCCATATTTGAGTTTATAACATGCAATGAATAAATAGATTGTGACATCACCATGATATGGAAAATTAACTTAAATTTCATTCTTGAAAGCAATTTTATTTATTTCAAACTGTTACCATTACCACATTCTAAGTCTACGACTATACAGTAAATAGCATAATATATACAGAAATTTCGATACACTCCATGATTACTTATCATTAGCACCCAATATAATACGAATCTACTGGATATGCCGAAATTAATCGAGGGTAAAAAGCTGGATTATTGCCAATTTGAAGATAAAAAATATAATAATATAATGTTTTATTACATTTTTTCACTTTACCGTGACATTATTTTCCGTTCATATTTTTGCACACCTATTGATTCTATCGATGCAGTTTCGAGACCTGATTTTTTTTAATTAATTTGTAACAGTACAATTATTCAGTTAAAATATTATGCCCACAATTTACATCATTAAAGTTTCAAATTCTTATAAAATTGCCTATTTGGCTAGGTAACATTATTATCAAGGAAAATATTTGGGGCATGCAAATAGGCCATTAATGAATAAATCTAAATTACCGTACCATATAAAAGTTGATCCCAAATAGTAATGAAATAGCATTTGCGACGATTGAAACATTGGACGGCACTTATGCTTTAAAATTAAATATTAAAATAATTAAACACCAAACATCTTTGATAAATTTTGTATGACAATTTGGACATTTGTTTAAGTCACTAGTAATTTCAATTAACCATGCCTATATAATAAAAAATATATTTAACCACTTGTTGGTAGACGTTAATACATCTCAAACATGATGACTGACTCAATATTTGTTAAATTTCAAAAAGGAGATGTAACATTTTGAAAAATCCAACATCTTATTTCTATATTGCTTTGATTAAACTTAACATTTTTATATGTTGTTCGTCATCGCCATTGTTTTCTACATTTAAAAAGGACATACAATAAAACAGTCGAAAGTCAGCAAACATGAAAACAAGCTGAAATAAGCTGTAGCAAAATAAATCCATAACCGTAAACAATATTCCCAAATCTTTTTTGCAGGCTGAAGTTAATTATTGCGTGTCGATGCGTAACTTCATTAAGTTCATCACCCGGCCATTAAGTTAAGTGATTACTGTAATTTACGTACTATAAACAACAGACTCACAATCGCCTATTGAAAGGTATTAAGAGGTCGTCAAAAATGTCCGAGCGAAGGACATTGAATTTAACACCTTATTTCGTCACAATAATGTTCAAAGTCTCTTGTCACTCTTGTAGAAGTAGACGTGTAGGCAGAGTTGCTTCAAACAATTTTGACTGTGATTGTGAGTCTTGTTGTTTTTTGTACCATTTACAACTCCACGAGATAAGCTGTAGCAAAATATCCATTTATACTTTGACCTGTCAATATGTGATAAATCGGTACTGTTTACACTTTTGACGTGTCAATATGCGAATAACCGATCTATTTATTTTTTTGACATATCAATATACCGGTAATATTTACACTTTTGACGTGTCAATACGAGACGTGACGAAAAACCGGTCTTTATTCGTTTGCATGATTACAATAGGCCGTTAATCCTCCACTTTAAGCTTGAG
>CAJQZM010038829.1:7366-18996 GCA_907164665.1 Colias nastes
CTATCGCAACCTTCCACTTCACAGGACTACCAGCTATCGCAACCTTCGACCTCAAGACAACCTACGCCGCCCTTGATCATACTGCCGCCTGACGTTGATTTTGGTAAATATCATATTCATTATTAATTATATGGTATCTGTAGTAAGTGGCGTAATTAACAAAACATTTATTTAGTTTCAGTTAACGTGGTGGATGATAACGTTGCCGTGGGCAAAGACAGCGACAGTTCTTTTGGTAAGGCAGAGGTGAAAACGGCACCCAATTCGCCCAGTTCTTTAAATTCTGTGGTTTCGAATAAGAGTATAAAAAGTATTGTAACAACAAGATAACGGACTCTGATGCTTCTTGTTAAAATACTCTCTTTTGGAATTGGATATTTATTTCAAATTGTTTTTTTAATAATTCTACTGGTTTATTGGACTTAATATTTTCAGTACCTTTCGTTGGATATGAGGGAGAAAGCACTTTAACTATGTACACATGTAACACAAAGTCTAATGAACTTTAATTGGACATAAGGTTGCAAGTTACTTCTTTTTTTTCAGATGCCATCACGACGGATATAAACAACATGGACTTTATTTTGGACTCTGACAGTGACGCCGACATGGACGTTAACATTGAAGAATCTGGAGAGTTTCCGACAGACATACAAATAGAGATCGTGACTGACACTGACCTGACTCTACCCCAAGAACAAATTTTACAGGCCGAAGACATCGCTAACGACCAGGCTTTACAAGACCTTTTACCTGAAGCCTGTTTGAGATTTGATTGGGACAAGGACAGGAGTACGTTCAAAGGTCAACGAGAACAATTTACTGGGACACCTGGACTGACTTTTGAGGTGACAAAAAACTCTACTCCAATCGACATATTTCACAAGATGTTTGACGTTGAGTTTATTGACTTGCTTTGCGAAGAGACCAATCGCTATGCAAGGCAGAAGATTGAGTCTGGCAAACACGATTTGCTACCAAACTCCCGTCAACATCGCTGGACCCCTACAGACCGAGCAGAAATGATTTCGTTTTTGTCTCTGATGATACTTCAAGGATTGTACCCCCTTCCTCGAGAAGAATCATATTTTTCTTTTAATGGCTTCGGTACGATGCCATATTTCTCAAAAATCATGAGCTATAACAGATATAACCTCTTGAAATCTATGCTTCACTTCATTGACAACAACAAACTGACAGACAAACCGACAAGATTGTGCAAAATTCAACCAATTACCGACTATTTTAACCACAAGTTTTCCAGCTTATATTACCCACGGCAAGAGATAGCCATTAATGAGTCGCTGTTAAAGCAGCATGGAAAGCTAAGTTTTACTCAGAAGATCAATTCAAAGGCCGCGCAAGTAGGGATTAAAACTTATGAGCTGTGTGAGTCATCAAGTGGGTATCTCTGGCGGTTTATAGTATACGCTGGAAAGAACAAACCGAAGATGACTGACAATAATGACTCTGACGATGATACTGAAACCAGACCTAACCAGACAGAACAGACGAGCGAGACAGAACAAACGGGCCAGACCGAACAGACGAACGCTTTTCAACCGTCTAATGCGACATCGAAAATTGTTTTTGATTTAATAGAGCCTCTCCTTCATCGAGGTCACACGCTAGTAATGGACAATTTTTACAATTGTCCATTGCTAGCACGATGCCTCAAACTTCGTAAAACGGACTGTTACGGGACCCAAAGACTGAACCGGGAATTTATTCCAAGTTCTATAAGAACGCTGACAAAGACTGACTTACGAGAGGGTGAAGTCATCGCTACCTACTGTACCGATTTGTCGCTTACAGTATGGCGAGATGCTAAATTAATTTGTATGATCTCGACGTACCATTCGCTTCAAACAGGAATCCAAAAAAAATGTAATAAAACGGCTTACAAACCAAGCGTGGTTCTTGATTATAACAAGCACATGGGTGGTATTGATCGAAAAGATCAATACCTATCTGCTCATCCAATGGAAAGAGTCAGGAGCCGCGTTTGGTATAAAAAGTTGTTTCGCCATTTGTTTAGTACTGCTGTATTTAACTGCTTTGTTATTTATAGCAGCAAACACAAAATCGCTCACCGGCAGTTCCGGACAGTGTTGGCGGAGACTTTACTTAAGACTTACCGACAGATTGACTTAACGACTGAGCCACGAGTGATTACACGAGTGAGGACTGTAGGAAAAAAAACCACGACGCATACTACGACAACGATGTTGAAGCGAAACGTGAATCGTCCAAGCGTCGAGGGGGACCATTTTCCCATCCACTCCGACGTCATGCGAGGAAGGTGCTGGTATTGCGCACATGTGCGAAACAGAAGCAGTCGCACTGTATGGCAATGTATGGAGTGTCGAGTGAATCTGTGTATTCTTGGCTGCTTCCGGGACTACCACAAACCATAGGTTAATAAAATTTTTATTGTACTCTCATATTTTTCACACAAACACACACACACACACACACACTTCCTACTTACACTACTTATACACTAAACACTACTTATACCAAGCCTGTCTATCTCCGCGTGTAGGTATTAAAAACATACCCCACAGGCGAGGGCCATTGCGCAAGGGCCATTCTGGCCAGGGCTGCCGCAAGCGAAAGAAGATACACGCGCGCGCGCTATTTGTTCGACCACGTTCAACTTTCTCGGTAATTGTAAGATGGACACAAAACGAAAAAAAAAAATCAAAAAGATACTGTGCGGTATTTAATTGTTTAAGTACGGTAATCGTAATCGAAATTTAACTTATTTTGGTTGCCTAAAAACGTTGACAGCTAAAATCTACTTTGATTGGATAACATTATGTTCCTATTTGATCAAAATCGGTTAAGAAACATCCATATTAGAATTTCCTGCCTACCCTCTAAGTGAGGTAGCGTGATTTTATGCCTATGTGTTATTCTGAGTCTTCAGCTACATACATACAAAATTTCATCGGTATCGGTTCAGTAGCATTTGCGTAACAAAGAGTAACAAAAATCCATCCATGCATACATACATACATACATCCATACATACATACACACATACTCACAAACTTTCGCCTTTATAATACTAGTAGGATTACATATTTCAAAACAGATCGGTTAAGTAATAAATTAATTTACTAGTGAGGTAACAATAACTTAGTGGAATTTTTATGTTTCGGCCGAAACAAAAACAATTCCAGATATTTTTGTTGGTTTAATGCTCTAAGATTTTTACACATACATACGCGACCCTAGTCCGCACTCTTTCAATACGTATAACCACATATAACTTATTATGAACCGTTGTCCCGTGAATTAAGGTCTATAAAATGAACACGTGCTCGACTGGAACGCGAGCTAAATTAAATCATATTGTTTATCAGATTGAGTACATATTTCTTTGAAAACCATTGCGAAGAAAAGCTTCTGTAGCTACTAGTTATTATTCTGTGCTTATACTAACTAATGACATTGTTAATTACTAGCTTTCCGCAAGCGGCTTCGCCCGCGTAAGGAAAACCCGCATCGTTCTCGTTCCCTTGGCATTTTCGGAATATAGAAGCTGTGAGTTTTTTAATTATATCATTATTTAAAATTCGTTAGGACATTATTACACAAATCGACCTAGTCCCACAGTAAGCTCAATTAAGGCTTGTGTTGTGGGTACTAGGCGACGATAAATATAATATTTAATAAATACATATATAGATAATAACAAATAATTGAGTTCATCACACAAATATTTGCCCTGACCGGGGATCGAACCGGGGACCGTCGGCTCAGTAGGCAGTTACTTTACCACTGCGCCAACCGCGTCGTCAAAATTAATATCTTCTCCAATAAACCAAAATATTATTATATACTAATTCACTACTTCATACTGTTAACTATTTATCAATATTCTTTACAATCATTAGTATAATAGAATAAAACCTAAATAATCTTTAATATATAATTATAATTCAATAATAAATTCTGGTATAATTATCTCATACATTTTCTTTCATATGTTTCAGCAAATAAAAACTACAACATGGTGACCTGCAACTCCTGCAAGACAGTTTCTAAGGATACGGAGAACAAATTAAAGCCTACACTTAATGATTTAAAAGCTTCACAATTACTGTTATGTGAACAACTCATTCAAGAGCGAGATGACAGTGAAATAGAGACACAGGAAATAATAAAAACGAATTCTCTTCTGAAGGCCGAGCTAGCTGAACCACGCATTACATCCATGAACAGCAAAGACAAGTGCAAACCCCCTCAGGACAGCAACCAGCAGAGTTCTAGTGACCACGAGAAAGCTCTTAGCCGTATTGCTGAGTTAGAATGCAGCTTAATGGAAGTACAAGAGGTCAAACCCAAGCAGCGCTGCAACACATCAATTAGTAGTCTTCATGAGGAATTGGTTGAATGTGGTCAGCTACGTGGCTATGTAAACTATATAAAAATGAATTTCGCTTCACACAATAAGTTGAACAAATATATTTGATTAATTAAGGGGCTGACAACACCAAATTGAAGTTATTTGAGCAGTTTTTTAAGAAAAGATATTTATTCTAGCCCATCAAAAAAAATATATGTTAATATTCATTAATATTCATGGCTTAGAGCCATAAGGCCGCCATTTGTACATTTTGATTTTTGAATGGTTTTGTTGTACTTTTATTTTATAAGACTGTTGTACAATAAAGAGTAAATAAATAAATAAATAAATTTATCGTATTTCGAAGACCGTGGACGGACTCGATACATAAATGGACGAAATCGGCTCGATAGAAAATAATTGCAAAGATTGGTCTTAAAATCATTATTATTCGATGTCTTTATTTTTTTGACGTACGGGTCTACAATTTAAAACACGAAGTCAACATATTCATACCTGAAACTCTAACGAGTCATATTTCGCATATTATGACCCACACTTTTCCTTAAATCACATATTTTCTTATTATTTTCTTCTACGACCTGGCCCCGCCAAGTAACAGTGATATTGCGCTCTCGTTTGCGCACTCTGTCCAATTGTATGGGAGTAAACGAGAGCGCAATCACTGTTAAATTTGGTCTTAACAGCCCCTTAAGTAAGTTTATCAAACATACTCAATCAACTGTTACAAAGAGTTGTTCTTTAAAAAATGTTATCCATTAAGAGAAAAACAATAAAAGCCTGGTTCAAGAGTAAGATAGTCAGATGAGTGATGAATGAAGAACTACTCTGCTGCTCAAATACAAATAAATGAGCACATAAAAGAAGCAGACTACTTAATTAAGTTAAGTCATAAAAATATGCACCGCTTTGAGTCTCTGCCCAGTAATTATGTATATTATGTTGACGGAAATGTATGTAATCCGTCATTGTATACAATTCCTAGGAAATGTATGTAAATCCTAAAATCGCACGGAAATGAGTGAAAAAAATTATTTTATACTTATGCATTTAATTGATCAAAATATATAAGTTGATCTTGTGATATTTACGTTAAAAGTTAATAGATAGTTAATTTTAGAAATGTTAATTAGTAAGGTAAAATGAACATATATATATATATTTTTTTTATTCTAGATATAGGGAAGCGCTTGACCACAATCTCGCCTGATGGAAAGCTAAGATGTGGTCTAAGATGGTACGCGCTTCCCTACCGTACCGGTACCGGTACCGGTTCACTCTTCGCTTGAATTATTATTATTTTACGGTATGACTGTTACCCGATTGTCTCAATAAGTGCTATAATAAAAAATATTAAAATTAACAACGTGTTTTATTACAGGAAGCATTTACTTTATACATTTCCTAATACGATATTGGAATTATATACAATTCCGAGGAAAAACATTTCCTAGGAGGCAATAAATAGTTTTTTAATAACTCAGGCCCCGGAATCACAGACACAATAGAAAATCTATTGTGTGATGTGTCGTGGACCGATCGGGCCCTTCGGGGCTCAATGGGTTAAACAATATTTTATACATTTCCTTAATGGTATCGGAATTGTACACATTTCATTTTTATTTGTTCAATAAGTGACAATGAGCAACCATCGCCCCATAAGTCCACTGACTGCACACATAATATTATACAGGGTGTAATCGTTAAGTGTGCACAAGCGATTATTCCGTAACTATTGCAGATATCAAAAAACTTTAAACTGATATGATCGAAAGTACTTAATGAGTAAAATGGCCGTAATAAATTTTTAAAAATAAAACGAGAAATATAAACGCTCCCATACATTTTGTGCATTTTGTATTCATAGCAGATTTTCGAAGTGACGTCCTCATTATGCAATACAATGAGGAGCTCTATTTACAGTTTCTAAATGAACTTCCCTTCAAATTTGCGAAATAATTAAATCAGAAAACAAGGATTGGTCTCCGCGCGCGCGCTACGACTAGATACCGCCGCGCCGCGCCGGCGTACTTGAAAAATGCGGCAACTAAATAGTACGCCGAATTCGGTCGGCGTACCCAAGCCTGAAGCCAGTCGTGTCACAAGCATTGTGTGGAGAGGGCGACTTTTGTCTACGAAAATACGACGCCATTCAGTGTTGCCGTACTGCATATCCAAAAAAATACACGTGGTTGAGGAAATCTTTTAGCAATAATTTGAACTTTTTTTTTCAATACTATTACTAACACCGTAGTATATTATTATTAGTCTGTGCTAACACATATATAAAAAAGTATAATAACAATAATTTATTTCTGTTTAACCATGTTTAACTGACTCATATAATATGTTATTTTTTTTTATTTCCGCTTTTTTACTTTTAAGTTTTAAACTACCTTTGTGACTATAGTATAGTAGCGTCGCAAGTGGATTTGAGTCGCATGTTCATTGATTCGATTCCCGGCCAGGTCAGGATAAAAAAAAATAGTTTTCAAACTTCTTTCCAAGATGGCCGATTTCCCATTTATGAGGTAAAATTTATGTAGCTGGCAGCACAATTCTTCACACACACTAGCGTCCCTACAAATTGCCTAACACACACTACAGAAATGAGTTGCCGCACTCACGGAGCTATTGTTTTTAGGTGGGGCGGTATCTGGTCGTAGTGCGCGCGCGGAGACCAATCCTTAATCTAAGTATTTCTCGTTTTATTTTTAAAAATTTATTTTGGCCATTTTACTCATTTATAGGTTAAGTACTTTCGATATCAGTTTAAAGTTTTTTGTATATATTATTTAAAAACGTTTGTAGTTATAACAGTGATTGACTGATTTATCTATCTATGTATACCTACCTCAGATCTTCAATTATTGCTCTCGGGTAGGGCCTGTGCTGTGGGCCTGTGGGTAGGGCTCACTGAAAATTGGTGCTGCGGTGCTGCGACATATATTACTATACTCTATGGCTGCGACGTTTTTTTACGCTGTGGTTCGTCTTTGACAAGTTGTTGTCTAGATATCACGTAGAGGGAGAATGAACTATTCTCCCTCTACGAGATATCACAATTATCGATTACGTCGGCTTTCGATATATCGATTAAAATCATAAATGTCAAAAATCTAAACTGTCAAAAATTTGAAAAAAAAAAACGGCCATTATGTTTTGAAAACTTTTGCAGCACGTGCGAATAGTTTTCGTGTTGTTTTTTTTTTCTTATTTATTAAACGTTGAGTTGAGCCTTAGCTCCTAAGTATAAATATAAGTTATACAGGCTTGAAGAGTCCGTCATCAAATTCGTTCGTCCGTTGGAGTTTAACTAATAAGTTATAACCATGCCGTGCAAGCCGTGTGTATTTGGATGCGACACTACTGGTAATATTCACTTCCCTCTTAAATCTCTTCTGTAGAAATAAGACGACCCACAGACCAAAATTGTTAGCCTAGAATTTCTTGATCTACATTAGGTACCTATAAAGAGTAAAGATTTGATTTTTTGTTTATTTTGTTTGAATTGAAGAAACTCCGAAACTACATGACCGATTTGAAAACTTCTTTCACCATTCGAAAGCTACATTATTTACGAGAAACATTGGCTTTATTTTATTTTGGAAAAAAAAATACGGTTCAGTAAGATATTTGGGTTATTTGGGCCCAAGGCCAAGTCAACCAAGAAAAGTTACTGATTTTGCGTACGCTACCTAAAATAAAAGATAGAATGATTAAATGTTCTGATTAATTGTAGATTTTATAATTAATATCTACAAAAAAGTCCCGGACACACTATACCTATCTATGTTGAGTGAGACACAACAATCTTTTTTTTTATTTTTAAAATCTTGAATTTCTTTTGGACTACATTTAAACGCGTTTATTTTACTTATGCTAATGATCCTTATCAAATTAAATTATTTCATCTTACAGTTTCAGAAGATAATATTATTTTGTCATTGATTATTAAAATTGGATGTTAGGTTTTGAAGTTATGGTGAATTTAAATATTACAATTTCTGCTGTACAACTTCTAAATCACCAAATTAGTGGAATAGAAACATTAGAGGACCTTTTTTTCTCGCTATCATCTTATCTACCAATTCTGATAGGTTCCTGTGACGCTCAAGTAAGTCCACATTTAGCATCGTGGCCCCTGATGAACATAGGGTATATTTTATTATGCTTCTATCCCAGGTTAGCTACTATTAAGTACTCTGTGCCTGGGTCAACCGGGAAGGAGCCAGTACGTGTGGCTAGTAATACATATTTAAATACTAATATTACACATCTATACAATTCCATCTCTCTGAATGGACTACCGCTAGTGATGCCGCTACAGTTCTTTCTACTCAGAATGTAATAAGTAATATACATGGTTATTTAGAGAAGCTGCAGTTAGCCTACAAATAAGAAAGAATTGACTGAGATGCATATTTCAAATTAACTTTGTGTTATGTGTTTTGTTTCATAAATGAGTATGGCCGCCAAAAATTGTACATTCAAGAAAAAAAAAATGTCCTTGTCATTTTATATAACACCAGATTTTTTTATATAGTAATTATGGTAGTTTTTAAATAGTTTCAGCTTCACTATGTTATATTTATCATTATATTAATAATTTAAATTAATTTTGAGTGCCTTTAACAAGCTCAATATTTTTTTTTTTGAAATGCTTATTTTCCTTTCCATACTAGAATCATGTGTCCAACTTAGTCATCTCACACTTTGAAGTCACAAAATTATGCACAAATCTATTGATACCTGTAAAATTTTGGTATTTCTAAATTATTCTGTAAACTTGTGGATACTTTTAACAAGTTCTAATAAAAATAACATAAAAGAAATTAATATAAAACTCACTTAAAACTATGTCTCACTTTTTTTCACGAATGATACTTCACGCACGGTTACCATAAAATAACACCCTAAATAACTAGATATCCAAGCCACATAAATATTTTTAAGTAATGGCAACACCAATTTACATGTTGGCCAACCTTTAGAACAAAAATCGCCATTTTGTTACTGTCAAAGTTGATCGAAAGGTAGTCGGCATTTTTGTCTCGGAACATTTTAATAATTTTGAGTGAGAATTATGCAAGGTAAGAATACAAATTTACTATATTATTTAAATTATGTGTGTAGCTTTAGTGTTCTAGTAACAAATCAAACTATGCGGCGTCTTATTACTACAAAACTTTGACGAATAAAGGCTTTTTAAGTTGTGTCCAACCATATTTTGATTCACGAATGATACCATGTGTTACTATTGTGTTACGTAACATTCGTGATCGGATGTTAGGGGTAGTACTCACTAGAGAATCTAAAGTTAAAAATTTACTTTTTTACGTAAAGAGAACCCACTTCAAAAACTATCATGTTTCGGAAGTTAGTAACTTTTTTACTATAATAATTCGTATTCGTAATTAATATCATAAGTTGTGAATGATTCTTGCATTTGTAAGTATTATAGAAATACAAAATTTGAGAAATAAAACTTTTTCTTTAATATTTAAATTTGTTTTATTGAGTTTTAAAGTAATTTAATCAAATAATTTAATTAACAATATAAAACAGAAATGTAAAAAAAATCGCCTGCATTATTAGTTGTAATGTACACTAGGCTTAACAAAATCACGTATGTTACTATCAGTCACGTATGTTACGGTGTGTTACGATTTCACGACTGTTATTGTACAATATTTGGCGGCCATACTCAAATATGTATATTTACTATAATTTTTAACCGACCATCACTCCCCAAACTAATTTACAATGAGGTTCAACTAGAAATGGAATGTAAATGATCCTAATCTATAAATATGGATCTGTAAACTGAAACTATAAATATGGCTTTCAAAGAAAATTTTCTGTTAGCTGTTTTTGTTTCCATTTGTTTTTTGTTATACCTCAATGATTTTTCTTAAAAAATAGTGGTGTCTTACTAATTAGTCACTCAATATGACGCAAAATATTCCTAAAAATAAAATACATGGTATTTTAAATACTAATAAGTTTTAATTTTAATAATTTGTAGGTATAAGAACCCACAACTTTCCGAATCCTAGAAGATTTCAAGAGCGGTTCCGGGTATGGGTTGGCCTAGCTGGTGCCGCAGTCAGTGGACTGACTGATATGCAAATATTTAGAACCAAACAAGTCTGTGCCAAGCATTTTACAGATAAAGACAAGAATCGCTATTATAACTTAAATACTCTTGCCGTTCCTCACCTACACATACCAAGTAAGTATCTAATGTGATGATTCATGCAGAATGTATTGTTAGAAATATCAAGTAATGAAATTAAATCTATTATTCTGTACTATCATCAACATCCATTGCATTTGCATCTCAACTACAGTACAGTGGTCTAACTTTCATGGGATAAGTCCCATGATAGTTGTTGGCAAAAGCCAGTGTTACTGGCAAAATATGAGAGTATATAGGTACAAAACTATCTGTCAGTGAAAGTCTCCTTAATTGTGATGTATATAGGCAAGCAGGGGCAATCAAGATTAGCCGAAAAAAACATACAGACAGACAGACATTGTAAAAATTACTATTTTGGTATATACATATTATGCATTTAGTAAAAATCTATTATTTCAATATTAACTTAATATTCAAATTAACAGTATAGATATTAATATTTTATAAATTACTAGCGGTCCGCCCCGGCTTCGCCCGTGGTACATATTTCGCAATAAAAGGTAGCCTATGTTCTTTCTAGCTAAAGCAACGCCCCGTCCAAGTCAGACCGAGACGAAGGCCATGGCCACGGTCGCTATAGAGGAAGGAGTAGAGGAAATGGTAGAGAATGTACGGAAGAGCCGTAAGTATCTCTATATCTCGAATCACTTACTTAGGCCCTTTTTAGTGTTTGTTGCTAAGTTTTAGTGACAAGTACGAAGATGAGTTGTAAAATTATTTTGCTTTTGCAGCCCGAAAAGTCCAGCCGAGACTGTCGCCGGCAGACAAAAAAGATCGGATTTTCTGTAAGCGGCTTAAAGATCTTCAGCGGGTGCTCCCTCCTGAAGCACCTCCGCGCAAGCGACGTACTTTGTAAATACCTTTTTGACACTTCTTTATTTGAATATGCTACTACAACATGTAATTACTGAATTTTTCGTTTTAGAAATCCTGCACTTGAAAGGGAGCCATGTGAAGTAGTGGCACCACAACCCCTAAGTTCCGGCCAAGTTTTTGCGATGCCATCGCAACCTTCCACTTCACAGGACTACCAGCTATCGCAACCTTCCA
>CAJQZM010038831.1:11409-31270 GCA_907164665.1 Colias nastes
TTATGATAAGGAGTTGCCATAGCCCCATAGTTGCATTTGCCCCGGTTGACCCTATAATTATGTTTAAATTAAAATTCACATAATTTTTTGTTTATTTTTTATATTATAAGTAAAAAGGTGTACTTAGATAGTTTACCAACATAACATTCGATTTTCAAAATCGGCACATGCACACACGATTAGACGTCAAGTGAGAACTCAGATAACATGATTCAACTATAGTTACCGAAAAAGTGACAACTGATATATAATGTGGCTAATTAGCAACATTTCGACGTGCCACTACCGTAGCACTAAGAACATCTACAACTTTTTACTTATAATATTAAATTAAACATTACATATACATGTAATTTTATTTAAATTTATATTATTAACATACTTACAAAACAAAATACAAAGCAAAAAAGAACACCATGTGATAGAAATACTTTCTATGTGTGCGTGGCTGTGTCCTATATCTGTACATGGTCTCCCACACGGCCAAAGGTATTATGGCTGTGTGCATGATATGGTTCGATATGGGATTCAATAATTTATCTGTGTTCTTCGGGAATATTAGGGCTTTGTCGTATAGTGAAAGCGACCAGAATACTATAGTTACAACCTGGAAGTGAGAAAATTATAATAAGTAAAAAGTATTTAAAAAAGCATGTGTGCCGAGCACACGTGTCAGAAGTGAAACTTCTTAGCAAGATTCACAGATACCAAAATCGTCGCTTTACTCCATGACGTGACAGTATGCCATGACGTGACCTTGAAATTTTACTCTCAACGCGCCTAGAGAAGTTTCACTCAAATAAAAACTTTAAATATAAACACGTGTGAGTAATTTATAAAAAAAGAAATCGATCAATGAAACAGATTTTTTTCCTATAAATAAGTGTCTCCTGAAAAGGAAAATAATTTTTCATAGTCGCAACAGTGTTTCCGAAGATTACCCCCAACAAACACACAAAAACAGAAACTATAAAACTACATCTTTGCATAAAACAGTACAGTTATTGCTGTAGTTATTCTTATTTTTTTGCACTTATAATATAATATAATATATTAATAAATTATATTTATTATTTACCCAACAAGCTGGCCATAAAACACTCCCGAACAACGTATCCCTGAAACCTCTTAAGTATTTTGACAATTTGTATTTTTTATTTTCCCGATTTTTCAACTCCTGTACATCAATTACGAGGCAAACAAATGCGTAGAACATTTGTATCATCTGAAAAAAAAAGAAAACTTGTAATATCTGTCAGTGGTAATATCAAGGTTTTTCTAAAAGCGCGGGTAAATTTTTGGCGGCCAATGGATCTCATCTTAGTGACATCTGTCAAAAATATTTTTTTTTTCAGTCTGATGGTAATGCATAGGTAGTATTTTGGTAGTATTCAATAGTATTGTATTATCTGTGGTAACATATTAATAGTAGCGTGTTAATATATTATAATTGTACTAAAAAATAAATTACTATGTTGTTTGAAGAATAATTTGACAAAAAAAGAATGATTGCTCTTATATTTTTCTGTTTTTTTTCTACAGTATTTTACTTACCAAAGTCCATATAGTAAATAACCTAGGTTGTAGTTTCTTT
Organism: Colias nastes; assembly: GCA_907164665.1. Classification (NCBI taxonomy): domain Eukaryota; kingdom Metazoa; phylum Arthropoda; class Insecta; order Lepidoptera; family Pieridae; genus Colias; species Colias nastes. Next base: position 13,004 of record CAJQZM010038831.1, read on the forward strand.
AAAATTATTAAATCTTGATTCATTTTAATATGTGGTTCTACAAATATAGCGAGATATATTAAATTTCCAGCATGCATTATTATTGTAAATATATACGCGTATATCCTATGGTGTGCGTACTCCATTTTGTTTCTGAAATAAATAAAAATTAATATAAATAATGTTAGCTGTCTTCATATCTCTTACTATATCGAAAATACTGACTAATTTCTTAAAAGGCTAAGTAATAAATCTAGTTTAAAAACCAAAAAAAAAGAGCGTGTGTGCCGAGCACACGTGTAAGTGAAACTTCTTTGGCAAGATTCAAAGATATCAAAATTGTCGCCTTACTCCATGACGTGACGGTATTGCCATGACGCGACCTTGAAATTTTACTCTCAACGCGCTTAAAGAAGTATCATTTCAAAAACGCTTTCAAAAGATTAAATTATTGTACTCTCACCGATTTTTGATAAGTGTACAAAGTTTGAATTAAATCTGTCAGTTAAAAGTGGGTCAAAATCGAGTCTTAAGAATCAGTTATAGGTAAACCAGAATCTGATGGCAATTAGGGAAATTAAAATTTTGAGTGTGCAACCCTAGGGAAAATGGACTGAACGATCTTGATACTGCTTATTTTTTAATTTGTCCTCAATATCATTATTCACATTACATAAGTGGACTGTACTTAATAATGAGATACCCACTTAATATTATCTAGGTACATACTTACATGTATAATATACATATTACTTTTATACAGGTAATACATATTATTATTTACACATAATACCTATATTTGTATGTTCATTATCATTATGCCATGTGAAAATATCGATTTAATGATAATGTAGATCAAAACTAGACTGCTTATAATTTTTTATAAAATAAAATAAAAATAAAATAAAACTATGTTTATTTTCGTAAGTATTAACAGATACACACATTATAAAATTGACTTGGACAGCTTGGACTTGACGAATAGCCGTATTGGAAACTCCTGTAATAAGTTTTCATAAAATTATTTTCTAATCAACAAACAATATTATAGTTACCTACATAATATAATATTTTTTAATTTAAAGTATCAAAACGGGTAAGTCCAATTTACCAATAAAATCTTCAAAATTGAAAGTTGTGATGTGTTTGACCCTTCTTCATCGAATATTTTTCTATACACATTATAAACAACACCTCTTGCTTGTGATCGCAGCGGTGGCAGCGGCTTTTTCGACATTTTCGAAGATTTTTTAGATAAAATCCTAAAAATTATTCATCAACTGCAAAAAAGACAAATAATTTGACAACCAATTTGATAGTTGTCAAATAAGTTGCCACATGAAAATCTTTTATTTCTTAAATATAAATATGCCATCAGATTCTGGTAGACCTATACAAACAAACATACAAGCATACAGGTGAAGCTAATAAAGGCGTGTTAAAATAGAATTAATATTTAAACCCCATTCGGATTCTGGACTTATATAAATCAAAAGTATTAATTAGGCTATCAGGAAATTTATCAGGAAATTATGAAATACTAAGATTTATATTTCTATGAAAATTTGATAGTAAATTTCTGTTATCATTACTATGGGTCATATTAAAACTATGGACAAAAAGTCACATTAATATAGAACCGATAACACATATATAAAATAACAATAAAAACACATTATTACACATAGATAATTTACAATATTGTTTTATTTATAGACATAGGAAAAAATTGTCTATTAAACATAAGTTAGTTCAATTAAAACTATAACTGTCTTACCACAAAAAACTTTAGACAGGGTTTAACTTTAAGCGCGGGTTCTCTTTAATCTGGTTTTGTAGTATTTCACATAGACAACTGTTAAAGTCACAGATCCCTGGTTTAAAGTTAGTTTGTGTTTAAATTATTTTGATCCGAGCAAAAGGAGCTTAAGGATTTGAGGAAAAAAAGGGGTTTAATTAAATGTAGGTTAACTAATTTTAAAAAATACGTTTCTTCGTTTGAAAATGTTGACCTAGACACGCATCAAAGGGCAGAACTAAAACTACGTATACCGGGTGCGCAAAGTTTAATGAACGATTTCAACCAAGTTCAAAGTAAAATTGAAGATCTTGTCCCGGAGTCAGAAACGGATAAACTCATAGAATCACGCGTAGAGTTTGAGAGGGAATATTAAGTTGTCCTGGCGATGCTGGACTGCATGGTAAACCCAGATAGTTCCGAGGATAGATCTGTTAATAAATCTATTGACTGTTCCTTAGCGCATGACCATACGACCTGTAACAATTTTAGTAACGATTCAGTAAAAATACCGACTATTTCTGTACCTAGCTTTGACGGTTCACATGAACACTGGGTAGAATTTCGCGACACGTTTTCGTCCTTAATTCATAATTCGAAAACAATACCACCGGTTCAAAAATTTCATTATTTAAAGGCGAGTTTAAAAGGCGACGCTAAAATCGTAATAGAAAAAGTTGAATTTTCATCGGAAAATTATCTGGTTGCATGGGAGCTTTTATTAAACCTTTTTAATAACACGCGATTAATAGTGCAAAGTCACATTAAGGCAATATTTTCACTTCAAAACGTCTCAAGAGAATCTTAGGAGAACCCACTGAATATTGGGACACTTTGATTATTTATATCGTGGTATCAAAGTTAGATCCTACCACTGAACGCGAGTGGGAACAATTCAAAAACACTTTTTATAAGATCCATAAAGATAAAACTAATAAGCTACACGATTTATTAGAATTTATTAAAGAAAAAGCCGATTTATTAACTACACTATCCGTAAATCACAGTAAACCTAGTATTTCAAATAACTCAAATAAATTTTCTACTTACCAAAATAAAAATTCATCATCCAAAATTCATTGCAACATAGCAATTGCAACATAGTTTCGGATAACAAACACTAAATCGCAATCCAATAAGTCGCGCAGCCATTACAAGTCATGTTTGCTATGTAACGAAAAGCATCAGCTATATTCTTGCCAGAAGTTTCTCGACTTATCCCCGCAACAGAGGTTTAAGTTAATTACAGATAAAGACTTATGCATTAATTGTATGCGTCCAGGTCATTTAGTTGGTACTTGTCTTTTTGGTCCGTGTCGAAACTCGAAAGTGTGAACAAAAGCACAATAGTTTACTTTGTGATGCATTTAAATTATCACCAATTAAACAAAATACAGTGACGTTAACTACGTACGAGCACCCCTCGCTTACTAATACGGGTTTGACGCATTTGGTGCACTTCTCAACTTGTACACCATGCTCAAATGGTGAACTTAGCAACAGGTGCACTTCTCAAATGGTACACTTCGCAATTGGTGCACTTCTCAATTGGTGCACTTCGCAAAATGAGCACTTTTTAAGATGAGTGTAGATTTGGAAAAAATTGTTTAAAAATGAAAGAATATTTGGTTTTGCGTAGGTTATTTTCTTAAAAATACAATCAACCTTTTAAGTAAGGTGACTTAATTTCTTAACTCTTGCGCACTGTGGTAGAGCGTTGGAGCGGGTGAAAACAATGAAATTTCTCGGATTAAACGTAGACGAGAATTGTAACTGGAAGGCGCAATGTGAAGTGATGGCTGGGAAAGTGAACAGGTTTGTCTTTGCGTTAAGGAGGTTGAGAAAAACTGTAACTTTTAATGCTGCACTAACTGCATATCACAGCTATGTTACCTCAGTTTTAAGGTATGGGTTTATATTTTGGGGTAACTCTACCAATGTTTCCATCGTATTTCTCGCACAAAAAAAGTGTATAAGAGCTCTGTGTAATATTGGTCCTCTTGATTCTTGCAGACCTCAATTCAAAGAAAAACGTCTCTTAACACTTACTGGTTTGTATATATTGGAAATATGTATGTTTGTAAAAAAGTACGGTGAACTCTTCAAATCAACCAAAAACAATTCACAATTGGGTTTTAGGGATCCTACTCGCCTATTGATGCCAAACTGTAAATCTAAACTTTTTCAAAACAATGCTAGTGTGATGTGCATAAAGGTATTTAATCACATTCCAAAAGAACTGCGTGAAATGCCAAAGAATTTAATGCATAGAAAATTGAAAATATGGTTAGCGGAAAAATGTTTCTATTCTTTAAATGAATTTTTTAAATCGTGATATTAATAAAAACGTGTTAATTTTAATGTATGTATATTTATATAATCTGCAATGTAATCGTGAAAAATTTGTATGCCAATTGTTTGGCGAATTGTGTGGACTATCATGAGACCTTGTATTACCACGATTCTGACAAATAAATAATTTGAATTTGAATTTGACTAATCATCCACGGAATAGGCTGTATGAAACTTTCTATAATCTACATATTTTTGTGTGATGATATATTTATTTTGGTCTTTATTATTTACTAGCAAGTCAACCCGGCTCCGCTCGGGTATACACGGTATTTGTTTGATTAATTAATAATTGTTTTTAATCATTTCCTTTATTGTAATTATTGTAATGATGTATTCTAGTTTTAAATATGTACACGATAGTTTTAGGCACAGATAATATTTCTTCCTTTCTTACACGTCTCATTCCATTATCTCTCCTAAATCACAATTAAAAGTCTTATCATTAACTATTCGTTGTTTTAAAAAAAATATCAAGGCGATGATTCAAGAAGCTTACATCTAAGATATAAGCTTCTTGCGACGATTCAACAAAAAAAATTGTGTTCGTTACAATAATATAATATCGTAATATGTATATGATAATGTGATAAAGGTGTACACTCGTCACTCGGTATGTTGAAAACCTAAAAAAATACAGATGAAAAAAGATGGATGAAATAGATAGGCTATTTTATCGTGATACTGTATGAGGGAAATAAAAACACAGCTAACAATAAAAAATTATTAATATTATGTATAAATAACTATAAATCATAATCACTAAAACGTATGTCTGTGTATCCAATTTTATTAATATTGACATTTACATCACTTTTTTGACAGTTCTCCTTTCCCGCCAAAAGTAATCTGTCAGCGGCCATTGCAAGAAATACGCGGATATTGCTATCCCGCCTATCACCGTGTGTATGAGCGGGAAGTATATAGTGCCGTAGAATTTTGCGAAAATGGGATATATCCAGATTCCTCTTTCAAAGTATGTGTAGGTTATCCTGAAAATATATGATTATGTTTATTTAAATTATTACAATAAGTGAATTTATGGATTTAATTTATTAAGTGAAACGTGAATGTAGTTTCAAAGCTAAGGTAAATTTTAATTATTTAATTATGTTTAATATAGTAGTATTATATTAGTAGGTAGGGTCAACCGGGGCAAATGCAACTAAAAAATAACAAGTTTCAAGTTTGATCGGTTGCAGTTATCTCCTTTTATATTTGGTCATTTATTTGACCCATTTAGTGATTTTTGTATTTATTTAAGATTATTTTAAACCAATCAAGCAATACAATAGTCTTATAAATAACTGGTAGTGAGAATATTTCCTAAAATTGGTAGAAAAAGTTACATTAACCCCTAGTCGGGGGTAAATGCAACTAACTGCCATAGCTCTTCTTCTATTTCATATAAAACAACGAATATAGAATATATTTATGAGATTTCATGTTATTCATAGGATTTTGAACTGTATTATCGTGTAGCAAGGACTAGTTTTCAGAAAAAAACTTATTTTTCTGATTGTGGGGCAAATGCAACTATTTGTTAGAGAATTAGTGTGGGGAATGAAAAAAACTTATTCATCGATATTTTTTTATTATTCTGCATGTGATTTGTATCGTACTATTGTGTATTAGGAAACTATTGCTACAATAACGTTGCGATCGTAGATGGCGCCGCATTATTTAGAGGAAAAACTCATGTAAGTACTTTGATTTACCACTTTAAATCGCAACAAAAAAAAATACAGTGCCCCTACCTACTAAGTCAATTTTAGTTTTTGGTCAGAACAAATAATATTCTTTGTGTTAAATATTGTTTAAAACGTAAACCAAACAAAATACGTTTATTAGTTAGTCAACCGTTTACTAAAAATTACTTGAACAATCACAGAACTATCCTACCTATCCTTTTTAGTTATATTCTTTAACCACGCTTCTTTTATCTAATTTGAATTTTACTTACGAACCCGTCTCTAGGTATAATATCGAAGAAAAAATCGATGGTTCTTCTTTAATTAATCATAAAGAAAGTATATTTTGACTACCAAGAAGGATACATAATAAATTAAAAATATCGACACTGTCACATCACTAGTGTTTTTAGTTTCATACAAAAATATAAGGGGCTATTGTAACTAATCTCACAGTTGCAATAACCCCATAGTGAAATTTTCACGAGGCAAATGTAACTGCATCAATAACACAAAATAGAGTCAACTAACGCACTGTAATATAAATGAAATAAGCTTAACGGCTTGTGATAATCGTGTCCAATCAAAAACACCTGCAAAAAATCACTCCTAAACAATTTTTTTGTCTACAAAACCCGACACCTGTTTTTACGCACACCAACTTCAAAATAGCGGTTTGACACAATGGCCTATAAATCAAATAGTTTTCATCGTAGTGGCGCCATCTATTACTTGTAAGCTTTATTAGTCGTTGAGCTATTGAATCATAGGTGGCGATATATTACAACAACTCTAATAAATGAGTTATGATAAGGAGTTGCCATAGCCCCATAGTTGCATTTGCCCCGGTTGACCCTATAATTATGTTTAAATTAAAATTCACATAATTTTTTGTTTATTTTTTATATTATAAGTAAAAAGGTGTACTTAGATAGTTTACCAACATAACATTCGATTTTCAAAATCGGCACATGCACACACGATTAGACGTCAAGTGAGAACTCAGATAACATGATTCAACTATAGTTACCGAAAAAGTGACAACTGATATATAATGTGGCTAATTAGCAACATTTCGACGTGCCACTACCGTAGCACTAAGAACATCTACAACTTTTTACTTATAATATTAAATTAAACATTACATATACATGTAATTTTATTTAAATTTATATTATTAACATACTTACAAAACAAAATACAAAGCAAAAAAGAACACCATGTGATAGAAATACTTTCTATGTGTGCGTGGCTGTGTCCTATATCTGTACATGGTCTCCCACACGGCCAAAGGTATTATGGCTGTGTGCATGATATGGTTCGATATGGGATTCAATAATTTATCTGTGTTCTTCGGGAATATTAGGGCTTTGTCGTATAGTGAAAGCGACCAGAATACTATAGTTACAACCTGGAAGTGAGAAAATTATAATAAGTAAAAAGTATTTAAAAAAGCATGTGTGCCGAGCACACGTGTCAGAAGTGAAACTTCTTAGCAAGATTCACAGATACCAAAATCGTCGCTTTACTCCATGACGTGACAGTATGCCATGACGTGACCTTGAAATTTTACTCTCAACGCGCCTAGAGAAGTTTCACTCAAATAAAAACTTTAAATATAAACACGTGTGAGTAATTTATAAAAAAAGAAATCGATCAATGAAACAGATTTTTTTCCTATAAATAAGTGTCTCCTGAAAAGGAAAATAATTTTTCATAGTCGCAACAGTGTTTCCGAAGATTACCCCCAACAAACACACAAAAACAGAAACTATAAAACTACATCTTTGCATAAAACAGTACAGTTATTGCTGTAGTTATTCTTATTTTTTTGCACTTATAATATAATATAATATATTAATAAATTATATTTATTATTTACCCAACAAGCTGGCCATAAAACACTCCCGAACAACGTATCCCTGAAACCTCTTAAGTATTTTGACAATTTGTATTTTTTATTTTCCCGATTTTTCAACTCCTGTACATCAATTACGAGGCAAACAAATGCGTAGAACATTTGTATCATCTGAAAAAAAAGAAAACTTGTAATATCTGTCAGTGGTAATATCAAGGTTTTTCTAAAAGCGCGGGTAAATTTTTGGCGGCCAATGGATCTCATCTTAGTGACATCTGTCAAAAATATTTTTTTTTCAGTCTGATGGTAATGCATAGGTAGTATTCAATAGTATTATATTATCTGTGGTAATGACCAATGGTAAGAAAATGAATGAACAGTATGCTCAAATGATAAAACTAAAATTAAATAAATATTAAGAACGAACTATTTGCGTCAATAAATGCATAATATACAGATACAACCAGTAGGGAAACTTCATACAAACGTTAGAAATGGCTCACGCACACAAGCAAGCATGTTTACGAGAATCGCAAGGGTATTCTTATATCTGTCAATTGTAATAATAACCCTTGCGATTCTCGTAAACACGCTTGCTTGTGTGTGTGAGCCATTTCGAACGTTTGTATGAAGTTTCCCTACTGGTTGTATCTGTATATTGTGATAAATGCGTAGACAAAAGTATTAGCTTAAAAATACGCGATTTACAAACTAATAAAAATATATTAATTGTACTAAAAATAAAATACTATTAAACTTAGATCTATTAAATAATAAATTACTATGTTGGTTGAACATTAATTTGTCAAAAAAATTGAATGATTGCCTGTATTATAAGAATATATTGCTCTTATATTTTTCTGTTTTTTTTCTACAGTATTTTACTTACCAAAGTCCATATAGTAAAGTACCTAGGTTGTAGATTCTTTAAAATTATTAAATCTTGATTTATTGTCATATGTGGCTGTATAAATATAGCTAGATATATTAAATTTCCAGTATGCATTATTATTGTAAATATATACGCGTATATCCTATGGTGTGCGTACTCCATTTTGGTTCTGAAATAAATAAAAATTAATTTCAAATTTCAATTAATAAATTAGTTGGTAGCTATCTTTTTTTTTTATGTCAGAGCAAGCAAAGGAGCAGATGGGCCACCAAAATTATCTTCAAATATGATAGCTCTTATTATATCCACGTATTAGGATGTTATCAGTGCTATAACTTCGAAAATACTGACTTATTTCTTATAAAGCTCAAAAGACTAAATAAATGAAATAAATCTTGTTTACAAAACTAAAAAAAGTAGCGAGTGTGCCGAGCACACGTGTCATTAGTGAAAATTGTCGCCTTACTCCATGACGTGACGGTATTGCCATGACGCGACCTTGAAATTTCACTCTCAACGCGCTCAAAGAAGTTTCACTTCAAAAACGCTTTCATAAGATAAAATTAATGTACTGTCACCGATTCTTGATAAGAGTACAAAATTTGAATTAAATCTGTCCGTTTAAAGTGGGTCAAAATCGAGTCTTAAGAATCGGTTATATACAAACATACAGGAGAAGGTAATAAAGCGTGTTAAAATAGAATAATTAATATTTAAACCACATTCGGATTCTGGACTAATATAAATCAAAAGTATTAATTAGGCTATCAGTTACTTTATCAGCAAGTTATGAAATATAGTAATGGAGTGATATTTCTATGAAAATTTGATAGTAAATTTCTGTTATCATTACTATGAGTAATATTAAAACTATGTACAAAAAGTAACATAAATATAGAGCCGATAACACACATATAAAATAACAATAAAATCACATTATTATACACATAGATAATTTAAAATTTGTTATAGAAAAAAATCTATTACATCAGTTACTTCGATAAAATCTTTAAGTATTTAATATACTATATGTATACTAAAAACCCCAAAAAGGTTCACTTAGATAATAATAGTTTCAACTTTACGAAAAATATATTCCACTTTTAAAATACATACATTTTCCTTATGTTTTTATACAACTTATAAAAACTGATTTTTTAATAAAAACTTCACATAATCCTATACGTGTACACAGTACAAACACACAGATATAACTGATTGCTATTATTACATACATTTTAGCATTATGACCTATGGGCTATGACCCGTATCAAGATATCCTTTGTCTATGTATAATAATTATTTTAATTATTGTTTTACGCGCAAATATTCTATTTTATAGTTTAATTATTGACTAACTCTATTTTGTTGTTCTATATATGTACTACATATTATAAAGTACTAACCCTACTTATTAATCCTATACTATCCTATCCTACTAATATTATTAATGCGAAAGTTTGTAAGGATGGATGTATGTGTATGTATGAATGATTTTTACTCTTTCACGCAAATACTACTGAACAGATTACAATGAAATTTAGCATAGATATGGAGGGTAATTTGGATTAACACATAGGATAGGTTTTATCCCGAAAATCTCACGGCAACGGCAGCTATGGGGATTTTTCATTGAAAACGCGGGCGAAACCGCGGCCGGAAAGCTATATATAAAGTTTGTTTGTTTGTTTGAACGCGCTAATCTCAGAAACTACTGGTCCGATTTGAAAAATTCTTTCGGTGTTAGATAGCCCATTTATCGAGGAAGGTTATAGGCTATGTATCATCACGCTAAGACCAACAGGAGCGGAGCAATGCGGGTGAAACCGCGGGGAACAGCTAGTAATATTATAAATGGGAAGGTTTGTGAGGATGGATGGTGTTTGTTCCTCTGTCAAAGGAAAATCACAGAATATTTAATGATTTTAATGATTTTCGGCTAGTTTTATTTGTCGTCATCTGGAGTATTTTTTTTATTTTTTTATAGGAGTGTAGCATTCAGTTAGAAGTTTGGTAAGATAAACAAATTTATGTTTTTGTTACGCATAATACATACGAAACGTAGGTCAAACAGTTGTTTGTCAAATAGTGTAAATAGATAAGAAAATTCTCTACAAATATAGCTCATGAACTATTTTAATCGCCAACTCACGCTTGACCAGTTTTATTTAACGTCAACCTTGTTACACAACACTAGTTCTGACCTTGATTTTACTCTGTATAATATGTAATTTTTATGCAGTTATTAACTAAACTACACTTATTTACGTGGATCAAGGAAAACTAAGTCAAGTCCATACTTTAATATTATAAATGCGAAAGTAACTCTGTATGTTACTCAATCACGCCTTAACTACTGAACCAATTTGCATGAAATTTGGTATAGAGATATTTTGATACCCGAGAAAGGACATAGGCTACTTTTTACCCCGGGACATAGGATAGGTTTTATTCCGGAAATCCCAAGGGAACGGGAACTATGCGGGTTTTTCTTTTACTGCGCGGGCGATGCCGCGGGTGGAAAGCTAGTAAAAAATAAGTTAAAATTATCTCCTGCATAGTTGACTGGTCCACCTTCCTATCCATCTATCTTTTGTCTGCCTTTCTTCTTTATATGTATACACACAGACACATCAAAAAAGTCCAGTGATATTTTGTATTTTACGAATATCTTAAAATCTATGAAAAATTTTAACATAATATAAGTTACTCTATGCCTACAATCATCTCTCGGCTTGCTTGGACATTCCTTCTTACGTTCCGTTACACTATGGACCTTTCCTGTTTTGTTCGTGTATACAGATTTGAAACTTATGTTATACAACTGACTAAACTTGTTATTACACTTTTTGTGTAATGCTAAATAACAATACGCGGGAAAACGAATGTATTGCCATAATTTTTTTTTTTTTTTTTTAATTTTAGTGACATTCCTGGTTTTGCACCTGTACTCTTCATATTGTAAATGGAAGAATTACAGATTACCAAGGTGGAAATTCAAATATGAGGATCTTCATTTCTTGTTAGAAATCTATAAATTTTGACTAAGCCGCGGATGGAATATTTTTTTCTATTATCTATACAGTTTATTTTATCGGTATGTGCGTATCTACTTATTGGTCTCAACTTATGAATATACTTGCCGCGATTTTTCACCCGCGTGGCTCGGCTCCTGTTGGTCTTAGCATGATGATATATATAGCCTATAGCCTTCCTCGGTAAATGGGCTATCTAACACCGAAAGAATTTTTCAAATCGGACCTGTTGTTCCTGAGATAAGCGCGTTCAAACTTACAAACAAACTCTTCAGCTTTATAATATTAGTATAGATATGAAATAGTTATTCGAGAGAATATTACAATACATTCGAATTATCGTAAACAAATACTAATACTTTAACAGATAAAAAATAAAGATAATACATGTTTTCACAATTTTATATGTTTACTGTTTAGAGTTTAGACACAAAAACAAGCAAAAAACTGACCCCGTTAACAATCGTTCGTAATATTGAACCATTTTCTTGTAATATCACTACATAGTATAAAACAAAGTCGCTTTCTCTGTCCCTATGTCCCTATATATGCTTAAATTTTTTAAACTACGCAACGGAGTCTGATGCGGTTTTTTTTAATAGACAGAGGAAGGTTTTAGTATATAAATTACTAGCTGCTCCGCGCGGTTTTACCCCCGTGGCTCCACACCTGTTGGTCGTAGCGTGATGATATATAACCTATAGCCTTCCTCGATAAATGGACTATCTAACAGTGAAATAATTTATCAAATCGGACTCGTGGTTCCTGAGATAGGCGCGTTCAAACAAACTCTTCAGCTTTATAATATTAGCCTAGGCTCTAGATAAACTTTACACCAATTTTTTTATAAATAATCACACTAAATATCTATTGTTATTTTTAATTTACAAATACACATTTGTCAAAAAGTAACCATTTATCTATACTTATACTATCTATACTAATATTATAAAGCTGAAGAGTTTGTTTGTTTGAACGCGCTAATCTCAGGAACTACTGGTCCGATTTGAAAAATTATTTCAGTGTTAGATAGCTCATTTATCGAGGAAGGCTACAGGCTATATATCACCACGCTAATCCCAACAGGAGCGAAGCAATGCGGTAAAACCGCGGGGCACAGCTAGTAAAAAAATAAAGATAATAAAATAATCTAGGTAGGTATGCTAGTAATTCGTAGGAAATACATTTCATGAAGAATGACAAATTCATGACATTGACAAAAAACTACAAGATTTTTGTTTTTTATGAGGCAAATATAATATTATACCTAGCTGTTTGTTTTATACTATGTAATGATTTGCTTTGTGTTATAATCATTCATTAATATGACTAATAATAATAATTAGTGTTTTGTTTGTATATTTAACAACATCTGTCAAGTGGCAAATACATTATCTATTACATAAATAATGTAATAGATGCAACTTTGTAACGCCAATAAGAATTATGTTAAGAACATTAATTATGCACAAATAAAAAGTAATTCATAATCAATGTTTTATTTAATACTAGTTGACCCTCGCCGTTATGTTTTCCCATTTTCTTAATTTTGTGACGCAAATTTCTTGAGTTTTTCTTTTATATTTGCTTCTTCTGACAATAACGAATATATCAATATAAAAATTATCGATATTGGTCCAGCTGTTCACGCGTGATGCCGTGACTACTTACCAGACTAATCGCGGTAAAAATAGCCTATGTCACTCTCAGCCTCTTAACATGTCCTCACCGTCTCCAAACATAAAAATCATATCATAAAATTACTCCGATGCATAAGTATTTTTTAATGGGGAAATTCTCCATAAAATTATTTGACACAATATTTATATATCGATGTACTCGGTACCGTCAAAATTGTTCTAGCTGTTTCAGAGATTAGGTGGAACAAACAGACAGACAAAAATTGTAAAAATTACTATTATAGTATAATTACCGTGTATATAATATATATCCATGTATGTGTTAAGTAAAAGGCGGTTATTTTAATATTACAAACAGACACTTCAATTTTATTATTGGTTTAGATACGTAATTTTTTTACTCCTACTATCCACACACATAGAAAATATATACATAGCATGTGTTTGCTAATATCATAACTCGAACAGAATAATTCAACTTAAATATTTCATTATAACAATCAACTTTAACAAAAAGTTTTATTCCATGTATTTGTACTATTTTTCTTTACATACTTTTACATACATAACTCAAATACAATATAGGTACTTAAAACAAATAAGTATGTTTTAATTCACTTACTCATTACCTAGTCATTACATATATCATCCATGTATTTTTGTGTAAATATTATAAGATCAAAATCGATAACCACTTTAAGATTGAAAAACTTTCATTTTTTTCGATAACAGCGCATTGTTTTTCCCTTATCGATTATGATAGTAATGCTCGAAATAATACATACTATGTTCAAACTACAATTTCTGAATGAATTTGGGTATTCGTTTCTTTAACCGCTTTTTTAATTACAGATAATAAACTACAGCCTACATGATGTACCCGGCTTCACCCGCAGCAAACCCGCCATGCGCAAGTATAGTTGTATTAGATACTAGCTGTGCCGCGCGGATTCACCCGCGTGGCTCCGCTCCTGTTGGTCTTAGCGTGATAATATATAGCCTATATTACTCGTGGATAATGTAGCTTTCGAATGGTGAAAGAATTTTTAAAATCGGTCCAGTAGTTTATGAGCCAATTCATTACAATCAAACAAACAAACAAACAAAGTTTTCCTCTTTATAATATTAGTGTAGAAAATAAATAAATTAAAATCTACTTATCCATACTTAATATATTATAAAGTTTAATAGTTTGATTGTTTGAACGTGCTAATCTCAGGAACTACTGGTCCGATTTGAAAAGTTATTTCGGTGTAAGATAACCCATTTATCGAGGAAGGTATAGGCTATATATCATCACCCTAAGACCAACAGGAACGGAGCAATGCGGGTGAAACCGCGAGGCACAGCTTTTTATATTCCCTATCAAGTGTTGTGAAAGACTAGTGCCTGAAAGCTGAAATAGGTTTCAAAAGATTCGGGGTACAATACAGCAGTCAGAGGCCGTATTATTATCTCTTATTCCCTGTCAGTTTACGTCGTAAATTGCTGGCCAATAGCCATGGCTGGTTGTTACGATCATAATATGAAATTGGCAGACAGTTCAATTCAGGGCGTATACTGTCTGGAAATAAGAGGTCATAATAGGGCCCCTGCAGCCTCTCCCGTGTCACAAAAAACAATACCATTTTAACGCGCTTTTATTAGCTTCACCTGTATGTTTGTATGTTTGACTCTTTAAAACTCGATTTTGACCCACTTTAAATGGAGATTTAGGTAAAACTTTGTACACTTATCAAGGATCGGTGACAATACATTAATTTAATGAGTTTAAGTGTGTTTATAGTTTTTTTAACATTAATTTTATCTTTTAAGCACAATAAATATGTAGTAATTTTGACGTACGCGTAGTTCATATAAGGAACTAATACAATTACATAAGACTTCGTTATTATTAGATAGATTTTATAAAAGAACGTGATAATAAACATTTTAAATTCAGTACGTCATTTACCGGTTCTATTCATTTAACAAATAAAAAGCGAAGAAAAATCCCAACCGGTTACCAGATAGTATGGTCTATGATTCCATTATGTTTGTATGCATGTATGGGCCTTGAAACATTGGGTATAATGTAACTTGGCTAGTAGCCTTTCTGTTATGGTCGAGAACGATCGTCTTAGTTTTTGTTTCGATTTGATGGTAAGTTTTTACTTATTTCTATAAAAATACACTAGACATAGGCTATATATCATGACCCTAAGACCAACAGGAGCGGAGCAATGCGGGTGAAACCGTAGGGCACAGCTAGTATTTATATATTCCCTATCAAGAATTAGATTATTAATTAAATTATTATTATTTAGACATTGTTAAGTGTATAAAATATCGTGCAAGTGTGGATAATACTTTTTGATATTTTTTGATGTAAAACGGCTTGATCGATTTTTATGTAATTTTATATGAATATTTGGTAGGCTTAAGCGGTTGTAAACAATTTTTGTACACTTAAGTGATAAATTACTGGCAGAACTAAGTTTGCAGGGTCACCTAGTACCAATATATAGAAATTTTCAGTTTTAAACTCTAATAGGGAAAATCAAAGGTTCAATTTGGTAGGTAGGTATGGTAGGTGTTATTAAAATATCTGGATCTAACATAAATTAGTTTATAGCAATATGTTTTAATGATAGGTAAGACATTTCATTCAAATGGTTATTTTATAAGTATGTATCTACGATATAATGTAAGTATTTATAAAATCTATCAGTGATTTAGATGTGAAGTATAATTAAAAATATATTACTTAATTTCTGACTCTTTATGAATAATTTGACGGTCACAAACACTTAATTAACCGCATTTTAATGTATAATTTTATAATTATACATAAAAAGCCTTCACACGAACTAATTTGAATCGTAAATGCCTCTGTTATCTAAATCTAAACTTAATAATAATAAGGAAAGACCTTATTTTACAATTTTTTATTTTACTTTCAATGTTAGTAATTTTCTGAGTTTGTTTTATTCAACTCAAAATTATTATATGTATGTTAGTCTGTAAGGTATTTATTCTATGGGTCTGTACAATTTATTGTCTTTCACCTGAAATAAATGTAATAAATACATAAATAAAAACAATAAGTTAAGTTCTTAAAATATTTGATACCGCAAAAAAGCTACAAAACTACCTAAATGAGTAAAATATAACTAGATATAGATATTCTAGATAGTAGTAGAAGAATTGAAGACGTCTACCCACCCGCACTTGGCCAGCGCGGTGGATTATGGCCTGTACCCTCATGGAGACCCGTGTCCCAGCAGTGGGAACGTATATGGGCTGATAATATGTAAAGTATGAACAAAATCGATTAACTTTTCTATTTTTTTGAAAATCATCAACTTCCCCATGTTAAATTTATTTCAAATAAGTATGAAGTCCCATGTTATACATCTGTTTCACTGATCTTTTTTTTTATCGGACCATAGTTGGTGTCTTCTGTGCCTAATACCTACTGTATTTTCTATGTGACTATCAGGCATCAAACCCAGGACTCATCAATTTTACAAGAAGTAATAGTTAACCATTATACTAAAGAGTTATATTATTATCTGTGGTTGTTATAATCTCTGGAACGGCTAGACCGATTATAACTGACAAATAGCTGGTGTTATAATGAGTAACTTGTGCCATTTTTGTATACAGATATTCCCACAGGAACATTAGGATTAAAAAGAAAAACTCATTCACGCGGGTGTAATCGGGGGACGCAGGTAGTTTAATTTAAATATGCAAAAAACATATAATATATGTAATGTCTCGAGTCACGACATTAAGGTTTTATATTATTCATAATGACTAACATTACATTTTACAATCGTTGCTTCAAGAAGTTTTAATTTTAAAATGGAATATTATTTAATTATTCTGCGTTTCTCACATCGTAAAAATTGAAATATATGCAACAATTGTTACTGAAGTAATCTAGAATAAATAAAAAATCCAAAAAAAATATGGTGCAAAAAAAAACATATTTCTTCTTTTCATAAAATTTTTGTAGGTACCAAACGATCATCAATTATCATTATTTATTTATTTATTTATTTATTTGGTCAACCAACATTTGTTTACAATGATTCTTTGATATAATTATTATATAACATATAGTTCTTGCGATAAAGTAACAAATAATTAGAGGTTAACACAGCATGCGCCAATAATACAGAGCTATTTCTTAAGAGTACAATTATTGAGATGAATCTAACCACATCATACCTAATACATATTATATATATGTTACAGTCAAAACCCTGAACCAGTCAATATCCTTATTGACTGATTTTATCTGATAAAATCAGTTAATAAGGATATTGACCGGCACCCTTAGTCAATAACCTTATTAACTGATTTAAAGAGCAGACATTCAGTCAATATAGGTTTGAAAGATGAAAGATAGATGAATAGATAGAAAGCATTAGGCTGCCTACACCCGAGCGTTTATTTGAACAAAAAAAAGAAATTGTTCAAATTCATTATGCTGACACCAAAAATAAACTATTACTATATCGTTTCTCCGCTCCTATTGGCCTTAGCGTGATGATATTTAGCCTATAGCCGTCCTCGATAAATGGGCTATCAAACACCGAAAGAATTTTTCAAACGGACCAGTAGTTCCTGAGATTAGCGCGTTCAAACAAACAAACTCTTCAGCTTTATAATATAGATATATATTATAGTATAGATTCACTTATTTATAAAGGAAAATCGTACGAGAAACCTATCTTTGACGGGCAAGTAATAAATAAAAAATAAAAAAAAAACAATTCACTAGTCAAATTATTTTAATACAACTTAAGTGGTGGTTTAAACAATTTACTTAAATATTTTTCTATTTGCTTAAGTTATTATTAAGTAAAAATAAGTAAATAAAAACGACTCGTGTGTAAAAAGCCTACGCATGCGCACTATGCGTCTAGATACTAAGTACTGTTAGTATTAATCTATTGTTATACGAACTAGCACATTACAGTGCTATATTGCACGCCTCATAAGCGAAGCGTTGAGGTGGGTACTACTGTC
>CAJQZM010038832.1:0-19892 GCA_907164665.1 Colias nastes
GCGGCCACCACCACCTCGCCGGACAGCCGCACGAACTTGTACAGCGTCGCCGCGCGACCGCCGGCCCTGAAACACAAAAAAAGTAAAAAAAAATTGCAAAAAATCCGCCATTTTGATATTCCCAATCCCCCAACATGAATTTAGAACGTGATAATAGCCAACAATACATAAAAACACAAAAGAAACGATCAAGCAAACCGCTCTCCCCTCTAATACGTGAATACAATAAAAAATTACATACAAAAATCATTCAAAAAGTCCCCCCCTCCCTAACTACTAAACCTACAAGCGCCCACCTGTGCGAGTGCGCAGTCGCGTCGCACGCGCGCCAGTAGTCGTCGCGCAGACGCAGCGGGTCGCGCGCGTACAGCCGCTCGACGCACCGCAGCAGCGCGTCCAGCCGCGTGCGGTGCGGTGCGGCGGGCGGCACGAGACCTTCGGCTGCGTACATCTGCGCCGCGCGAGCCGCTTCGTCAGCCCTGAACGAGCAGATATGTACACAGTTATTACGGTTCAAAATTCTTGTATAATGTAGTGTCGTGAAGGTAGTCGTAAATAATAAAAAATTATTAATAAAAGAGTTGTCGTGTTCCCCGTTCATTACAAAAATTAGAACACAGAGGTGTACGCAAGGCACGTGGACGTGTACGCATAATTATGCGTTAACACGCACGCGCACGTACTTTGACACGCATTTGTACAAAGTAAAAGTACTTGTACTTTTATTGAAACACGATGGATAAAGAGGAAAGATAAGCAATGTTAAAAACTATGGTAAAATTGCATTAATTATCAATAAACTGAACTTATTAAGCTTATCCTAACGAAAGTTGACTATGCTATTGCAATTCACTGATTTTTTTATGTGGTATCAATATCATTTTCACTTAATATTTCGACTCACTTGACTCTCATCTCCATCAGCTTAGAGTGCATCAAAACAATGAAATCTGTGATGAGCGAGTGGATCCTCCGCTGGTAATATTCCTCTGACGCCACTAGATCTGACGACAGTATCATTTCATCCAGATATTCAAATACCTGCAAAATAACATTTAAAAAATATTTTTTGCTTTGTATTGATTTATAATACTGATACAGCATATTTTTTTTTTTTTATATAAAAATTATGCATTTACATAATGCATAATTTTTATGATATAAATATGATACATTTATAAAATTCTTCCCAAATCTACTTGTTCAAATTAAATTAAATATTTAAATACCGTATGGTATGTTGATAACTAATTTACTTATGAAAAAATATCAATACAATTTAATCTTCCACACATCTTTTTTCCACGATTGAGTAATGAAGATATTTAAGACCACCAATACGGTTGTTTTAATCCCATATGCTAAATAATAAGTTTCTAAGCATATACAAATCTACAATCACCTCTCCATCAATAGCTGCATCGACCAGTACTTCATCCTGATCCAGGGCCTCACACCTCGACTCATTTCCCTTCTTCAGCAACGACACTGGTGCCCTCTTCAATGCACTTAACGCAAGACCAAGGGCTAATTGACAAAGTGCCCGGAGACCAGAGGGTTTGCTCTCCGGATGACTGATGGGGGACAACTCATCTAGTAATACTGATATGAGGTCTGGATCTTGGATGAGCGGCAGTTTTTTCGCTAGTTCTTCGCCGTCTTCACGCCTTTAAAATTTAAAATATAAAAGAACTCATATAAAAGATTGTGAAAGAACATCTAAGATAAAATATATGAATAGTAATCTGGAAGAATTATTTAGTATATCATATATGTAGTCTTAACTTTTTTTGATTACTTTTTATTTCTCAAAATTTTTTCAATATTTAAAATTTGATTTTAAAACATACCTATGTAAAACTGAAAGATCCAACGCATATAGTAACGCCATTTGCAAAGCTAGAGAAATTTCGTCCAACGCTCCCGTCGCCCCGCGAGATGGTGACGTTGATTCCTAAAATGAAAATAATAATCTTATTGGGATAGAGAAGCAGGCTGGACTCATAGGCTAGTGAGTAAATCAAATGAAATTATTAAAAAAAAATATTTTAATGAGGTACCATATTATATCATTTTGAAACATTAAATATGAGTTAATAATATTTTAAATACAGATAGATGTTACAAACTACAAAATATGTAACATACCTCTGATAGCAATCTCAATAAGATATCTCTTTCTAAACCGCGTTGTGCTGACGCTGCGAAAATTGTTCCCGCTAATAATTTTCTGCAAAAAAATTATTATAAAAATATAAAACAATATAGTTTTTATCTAAAGACAAATAAAAAATAGGTTAAATTTTAGAAAAAAAAATATCTCTTACCTTGTAGTCTGCATGCATGACAGTAACTTCACTTGGTATCGCCTCGGGGGCAAAGCCCTATTCCGTCTCAATAGATCTATTTCATTATCCAATGGGTTACGGAGAGCATCTAACACATTGCCCAGTAGACCATCTGATATGAGCTGTTCCACATAGCGTGTGACATAGGTTATTATTTCTTCTCGAGCATTTACTGACCTGAAAACAAGATAAACCTTTTTATTTGAATTTGGCTTGTAGCTTCTTGCAAGTGATGGGTACATATTGCTTTTGTTATTTAAAGACAATGATCTATTTTGCATACAAAATTTTAGGCCAACCTGATAAGTAATTTCTAAGAAAAGAACAATTGTCAGTTACTTTAATTCTACATTAACTAACATATGGCACAAAAATTATGTTACAGACAGACAAGGCTGCTTGTTCCTTGAATTGTAGTTTCTTTGAAAAGTAAATTAAATTCAAAAAGTATGTTTGTAAATTAAAAAAATTCTCAATAATTCTTTCATAACTTCCGAAAAAATACACATATCTAAGTATCTTACCATGACACTCCATCTCTCGCCATAACAAGTTCCCTTAAAGCTTGCACCAGAGCCCTACGTCCTTCATAGTACAGAATGATGGCCAGCAGCCCCCGAGCCAAGCCGGGCTGCTTAGGACTCTGCCGCTGTGCTGTGTGCAGCAGTTCCAGACATGCGTATTCATTGGCATTGTACATATCTGGAAACAAAGAGATGTAACATCTATTACCGTAGTACTACAAAAGTAATTATTTAAAAATAATTTCATATATATTATACTCTTTACACATATAGATGAAATGGTGGATGTTTCTCACATAAACTGCTCCTATTTACGAAATTTTACATAGATAATAATATAGTAGTATGTGATATCCAGCCACATACATTGTTTAATCAATGAACAGAAATGATCCTTAATTATATTTTAGCACTTTAATAAACAAAGATTTAAATGAATTACTAAAAATAATAATGATATCGAACAAGAATCAAAATCATACCAGATATGATGATAGCTTCATCTACAAGCTCTTTGGACAAAAATGTCCTTCCAACACTGGGAAGGTTCACACCTTCAGTTATTCCTCTTTTTATCTCTTCTCTGCTAGCTGGGTTTTTTGCCTGTAACAATATAACATAGAATATAACAACAATAAACAATGCAATTTTAATCTTAACCCAACAGATTTTTTTTTAGTATAGTACTTACCTATTAGTCCAAAACCATGTATTGAATAAAGCCATAAAAAAATTCCAACTATATTATATTATTAAATTACAAACAGATATTACTCTATAAACACTTCTTTTATTATCGTAACTAAACCAAATAAATCAATACTTACAGGATTCTTAAGTAAAGCCAGGAATGTCTGTTTATGCCGTCGTAGCACTGACTCAAATGTATGCACTGCGTATGGCACTCCTTCACTCTCATTTGTGAGGTAACATTCGACTACTGCCACCAATTCCTTGTAGGGTGTCCACAGGTCTTCTGTTGTTGTACCTAATCATAAGTTTCGTATGAATAAATGTTTTTATAGAATAACTGCAGCTCGTTATTTACACTCTAGGTGTTCATGACTCTCAATCATGAGGAAATAATTGGATAGGAAGCAAGTTATACCAATCAAGTTATATTTGTACTGTTGATTACTATGAAAGTACATAGAATTCAAAAGCGTTGATTATCTTAAAATAACAATATTAAGCTCTAAAGTAAGTAGGTATTACGATGTAAAACCTTAAATTGTACATTATTTTGGTAGCCGCCAAATGGTAAATAGGTTATGTCTGTTTTGTTACCTTCGTTCAAATCCATGATGGAAACCTAAAATTAATTATATTTCACAGTAAATAAATAACAAAACTTATCATTTGAGAGTCTAAATATCTATTTTGCTGCTTTGATTAAATAATAAGAAGTAAGAACAATAACGTTCGGCTTGTTTGAATGGTAATGTCAACTCAGAAGTCAAATCTGAAGTTTGAACTGAAACGCCAGTTGAAGTTGTCAAAATTCTAAGATTGTTTATGGATAATGGACGGGAACACCACTCCTTGAAGTTAGAAAACAGAGTCTATTTTTATTAATTATATTAATATTATAGGACGTATATGGAATGTATATTGTTTTTTGGCACAATAATATGCATCTTTAAAATACTGTTTGTACCCAACATGGCAAAAATTAGATATTTTATAATATGAAAAGATTCGGATTTCTTCTCGATGACTAAAAATATTTTACATTTAATCTGTAATCTTTGACAATTAATATAACTTGTTAAACTGTGATGTTTTTAATCTGTGATTTTTGTAAATATTGATTTCAATTTTCACATGGCCGTTGTTTGTTTTCTTTTCGAATTACGTTTTAAAAAGCTAATATCTATTTAGTTTATCAGATAAATCAATTACATGATTCCTATTAATATGCAGTGTTTCAATAAAAATCAGAAATAGCTACGAAGCTATTCATTATCTAGTCTACTGTTACATCTCCGACGCAATAATGTTCCATAAAACAGAAAATTCCTTTTTTCGTCATAAATTTCCAAAGAGTGATGACTTTGAAGAAGAACTTCACGATTTGTTCAATAAGAAGTACCAATTCCAATTCAACAGTGAGTGGAAGCTGCCCGACCGTGGTTCTTGGTTCTCCGCACCACCATGGAAGGTTAAAAACTTGGAGACCATGAAAACTCGTTTGAATTTCCATAAAAGTCAACTGAATGACTTCAGTATTGAGGAATGGAGTAGTCATACACGCCGACGCAACCCTGCAGGTGAAGTTAGTTGGAAAGTGCGATGTCTCGTCAATCCAGAATTCTTGACACAAGCTTGGACGAAGTTCTACGAGTGTGCTTGCACGTATAACATTATGCCACAAGAGGCTAGAGATTCTAGGAAATTTGTGTCACTCCATTTGTGTGAAGCGCCGGGAGCTTTTATTACATCTTTGAATCACTATCTCAAGTTACATCATGAAAGTATTCAAGTAAGAAGCTTATAGCTTTCATATAAGTATATTTAAATAACAAATATGTTTGTGAATATAAACATAATCTTTATTTTTTAGTGGAAATGGCTGGCAAATACTCTCAACCCATATTATGAAGGCAATTCGCCATCAAACATGATCAGTGACGATCGCTTCATGTTCCACACTCTTCAGAATTGGTACTTTGGCGTGGACAACACGGGAAACCTGATGAACTGGGAGAACTCACAAGCTATTGTTAATAGAGCCAAGAGTCTTGGAAAGGTATATCTATTGATTTTATTGTCACAATATAAAAACTATAAAATTTACATAACTACTTTAACAACTACATTAAATCAAATATTATATGATACTAGCTGTGCTCCACGGTTCTACCCACAGTGCTCCGCTCCTATTGGTCTTAGCGAAATGATACTTAGTCTATAGCGTTCCTTGATAAATGGGCTATATAACAACAAATAAGCTTCTCTCTTCAGCTTTATAATATATTAAATATATATAGTTTAGATTATAAAACTTGCAGTTATAATTCATAGTTATTTGGGTCATATAAAATTAACATCTTTGAATGAATGAATTCCTACATAATATACACATTTCAAATATACAAGTTCTGTTCTCTCAATGCAGGTATTGCTGGTGACAGCTGATGGTTCCATAGACTGCATGCAGAGGCCTGATGCTCAGGAAGAAGTCACATCACCGCTACATTATTGTGAAATTGTCACAGCCCTACAGTCTCTCAGCAAAGGTAAAGTCTTGATTTAATGGCTCAGATTGAAATTGAGAAGTATTATATTGTTTTGTTAGTGTGGGTAGATTTCATTAAATTGTCTGCGAACTGCCAGATTGAGTTTTTTTAAATAATTACCTCAGCCTAACAGTTTCTTTAAATCTAATACCATAAAAAATATTTACTAACTGCTACTTCTTTTTTTCATTTCAGGTGGAACTCTAATTTTCAAATTGTTCACCATTTTCGAACATTCAACAGTGTGCCTGCTGTACCTTCTGAATCATTTGTTCAAAGAAGTGAACATTTACAAGCCCATTACATCACGTCAAGGCAATTCTGAAGTTTACGCCATTTGCCTACGCTACAAGGATAACATACTTCTGGAAGAATTTTTACCTAAACTACAATCTACATATGGTACTGAATTATACAACGAACTTGCGTTATTCCCTCTTGAGATGATCCCAGAAAGCTTCATTAAGCAAGTAGAAGAATGTGCTTACTATTTCTGCTCACTACAATGCCACGTTATTAACAACAATCTCCAAGCTTATCTCATGCAAAATAACATAGCACTGCACAGAGACATCAAAAGAATAAGGGCCATGGTGGCAGCTGAGTTCATTTGGAAGTATGATTTGAAACCTATTGATAATGAACAAGAAATTCTTAAAGGTATCCTACATGAGGAAAATAAAATCAACAATAACCCCAGATATTGTAGAGGCTCATACACAGAAAGGCAATTGTATACTAAAATGTCTATGAAGGAAAAAATGAGGAACCTAAGCACTTCTCTGCAAGATGAATTATTGTCAAATCCATTGGTGTTGATCAATGAACCAATCAGGTGGATGGATCGAGATGAAAATGCTAAATTGGAGCTAACATTCACATATGGGCGGCCATTGCATGCTATTAACAGTTCTAAGTTCATTTTGGTGCCAATTTTCAAGCTTTATCAGCAAATACTGGCTGAGGAGGAATTCAAAGAAGTTATCATGTATCAAGCTGCCAAAGAACAGGCTAGCATTGGATTGAATTTTGATGTTTCAAAAGTATTACAACTGCCTGAATATGAGTATGTGGACATTTACAGTACTTATGAGAAGAATTGCTTCAAAACTCTAGTCAATATGCTTAAGGAGATGTCTGATGAGGAGACATTGCTGCTACAGAATCTGAATACTCTCACGCATTTTAATGTGAGCGTCTTATACATATTGTGCAAGGTTTGCTTCCAAAAAACAGGATTTACGTCATGCGGTAATATAATACTAAGCAAGCTGGATAAAAAATCACTAGAATTGTTAAATGTGATTGATCTCGAATGTGACAAGTTTAAATCGGAGCCAAATAAAGATGTTCTCAATTCATTGCCGGTACAAGTTACTAATGTTGGTGAATTTTTCAACAATATTGTCTTCTATAATAACACATTCTACAGAAATAAATGCACAGAGTATCTTAATATTATAGAACAGTCCCTTTAAACTGAGATTTAATTTTCATATCATTAAATGTTTAAACTGTATAATATATGGAAGTAGGGGGAGTGAAATGAAATGTGATGATTGTGATTAGTAAGGGTAAGGCCATTGATATTATGGATTTCCAGAAAGATCTTAAATATAATTTAACTTGAAATATTTATTATATAATAATATAATTTATATCATTATATTCAAGATGCATTTACAGTGTTGTAGAGAGTATTTTTTGAAGTTTTATTCCTGTAAACTAAATATTCTTGTTGTGTCCTGTTCCACAGTGTCATTAAACTTTCTAAATGTTATTTATATATTTTTTATTTAATTTCAATCCATACTTATATTATATAAAATGCAGAAAGTAACTTTGTCTGCTTCTTTTCTTCACGCCTTAACTACCTACTGAACCAATTTGGATGAAATCTGGTACAAAGATAGTTTAAGACCTATGAAACGATAGAATAATTTTGATCGCGAAAATCCCATGGTTACAGGAACCATGCCTGTATTCCTTTAATACGCGGGCAAAGCTGCGGGTGAAAAGCTAGTAAAAAAATCAAATCCACGTATGAATGATCCCGTGTCCTTCCGCCTTCGCTATCAATGAAAAATAATCATTATTTGTTATGTGTAGTTCCCTGTCCCTGTCCCTACAATTTGATATATATATATAACTCTGCTAAAATTCATCATAATCAATTCAGTAATTTCGTACGAGCCAGGAAATGTAACGAACAGTCATTAACGCAAGCGCTTTCGTAATGCGGGTTTCATAGTTGTTGATGACTAAATAATAAAATTACTTGAAAAAATCCTGATGAACCAGTACATATTTAGTAACGTAAACCTACTCCTACCGTAGGAGTCCTACGAGGTTGGATAGATGTTTTTTTTAATAAAAATATCTTGGATATCAGATTACCCTGTCTCCAAAACCAAATATTTTTTTTTATCGACACATGACATTCAGACATTGACATTTCGTAGCTGCCGAGTGGCGATTCTGAGTTGTATAATGTATTGTTGTTGTCCCATAATATTGTTATTTTATGAAGTTGTTATTCCTGAACGTACATACAAAGTAGCGAAATACTAAATAAAAGACTCTATTACATACGTTGCCGACAAAATAAGACGCTAAACTTACTGGCTGATAATATTATACGTTTGTAATGAACCTAAGACTACGACGCTTCACTTATTTAACAAAATTAACGGGACTTCTCATACCAACTCCTTGACTTGACATACAACCAATCGACATGTATCAAAGTAACAATGATGACCGTAAGGAGGACCATCCTCTATATTCTAGACTGTTTGTGGTATGTAGTAGACAGACAAAAGAACAAGACTTGAGGACGGCCTTTGAGGAGTTTGGAACGATTGAAGATTTGTTTATGCCTCGCAACCGTACCACTGGAGAGTCTAAAGGTGTCGCCTACATCAAGTACTCTAAAACTTCATCTGCTGCTGCAGCTATCAAAAACCTTCACATGAAAGCCATGTACCATGGGAAAACTATTAAAGTAATGGTAGCAGCTAACAAAAATGATACTCAGCCCACGGATCAATACGGAGATAAATATAACAGACTTTTTATAAAAATACCAAAAGACACCCAAGAAGGAGATATAGCAGAATACTTTGCAAAATTTGGCAATGTTGAATCAGTTTATAAATTAAAAGATAAAAAATCGGGGGAGTATAAAGGTTTTGCTTATGTTAAGTTTGCAGAGTTTTATGAAGCTGCAAAAGCCTTTGAAGAGTGTGACAAAAATTATAAGCCTATTTTTGCCACACCCAAAGGGTTAAAAAGAACATTAGACAGTGAAAGTTCATGTCCAAGCCACTCAAATAACAACTTTGATTATTATAGACAAACTCCAAACTATGAACCTCCAAGAAGTGATATTAGTTCATTATTAAAGTCGGACAGGGCTGACTTCAGAGATGTTTTAGTTACATGTACTCCTATATTATCAGAAAGATATATTTACCAGTTGATGAATATTATCCCTGGTATGGTTAAATGTGGAAACTTCTCAATGGATCAGGCCAATGGCATATGTAGAGCTCAAATTACATATGAGGATACAAGGTCGGCCACTTATGCAGTAGAAAAATTAAATAATTATGAATTTCCATCGGGAGAAATAATTTCAGTAAGACCTGACACCAATCCGTTAACGAAAGCCGCCACTGACCTCTCAGAAATTGTGAAAAACTTTAAAAAATCAAGAGATTCTGGAGCAGAATTGTTAGAATTAGCCAATGCTATTGAAAAAGCGTCTTCCTTGATAAAAGCCGCAGCGAAAGGAGAGGTGGCCCCTAATGCAGAAACTAGGCCAAGCTATTGTAATATTCCTCTGCCTATGATTCAGCCTAAGGCCAATGGGGCGAAAGTTGTTCAGAGGTTATTTATTGTGTGTAAGCCGAGACCGATCCCTTTAGAAATATTGCAAGATGCTTTTATTCGTTTTGGAGATTTTATTAGTGTCAATATGATACCAAATAAATCCTTTGGTTTTGTTAAATATGCTTCCAACTCCGCTGCACGAGAGGCAATGAGGGTACTGCATGGAGCTATGTTAAACGGCATGAGACTGTGTGTGATGGAGGCTGACGAAAGGCCATCTACTGAAGAGCGAGTGGAGACTGAACAAGCTGACTACACTGACCCAAAGAGAATGAAATTTGAGTGAATGTGACGCCAATGGTTTTATATTGGTCAACTGACTTTTACATTGTACAATTTTTGGTGCTGACGATTCTGTTGTAAAAATCCATTTGTATTTAAAAATTTACACTTTTTTGACAACAAATGTAATGACTACTTAAATTCAAAAATCAACTTTATATTTTTTTTTTTTGAAATGAAATTTAATGAGTTACTGACTTGGGATACGAAATGGAGATTAAAAAACATAACTTTAATGTGCTGTATTTATTTATTTATCTTTTATTCAGATTACATTTGTGGCTACTGTGATTGACTACTTGACATTTACTGAAAAGAGATTATGGATTACATGTGGATATCAATATTTATAAATACATTGACACCTAAACTATTCATGAAATCATAATATACAAATGTTGTTGGCACATTATGTATAATACTTATGCATTAACATACAGAATTTTATTGTAAAAATGTTCCAGAATACGACTTTTATATCTAATTTTCATTAAGATCTTTTATTATTTGACAAATAAAAACAACAACAATGATAACATGCATATCATAAATTCCAGCATAAAATTCAGACTTGAAATTTGATGTTTCTTGCCGATTCTTCTCCATAGATACTGCTTTCTGAATCGGTGGTAAATGTTAAAAATACTTATGTAATGACGATTCGAAAGTGCTACTAAATAGTAGTCTAATTGAATAAATGAATGTTTGAGTTTGACTTTGGAATGCATGTTCTTAAATCACATTGAAATGAATATTATGTAATAATTACATCTAACTTATTATTCTTACAGCTAATAGTAACTACAATAAATACAAAATTGTTCAAACTTACAAAATAAAAATCTCAAAATAGGTTGGCAGTATGTCAGTGGAATAAATATAAAATTAACCTATTACTTATACATAAAATGAACACTTAAATGAAATACAAGTCATTAAATATAATAAAATTCATCATTTTTGATCATTGCATTAGTTGACTGTAACATATACATGCCTGATAGT
The DNA here is from genome assembly GCA_907164665.1 of Colias nastes. Taxonomy (NCBI): domain Eukaryota; kingdom Metazoa; phylum Arthropoda; class Insecta; order Lepidoptera; family Pieridae; genus Colias; species Colias nastes. The sequence continues at coordinate 11,293 of CAJQZM010038832.1, forward strand.
ATATTATAACCTTTTAGACATTATCACATTCAGTTACACATCAAATTCTTTTCTTTATTCATTATTCGACTCACTTCAACCCTTTGGTTGTGCTTCTGTATACTAGGTCTTATAAATTTCTTGCCAAAACTACCATCTTCAAGCTTTTCCTCCCTTCATCCTTTTTGCTCACCATCAAAGTACATAAATTCAGATCTTCCAAGTATAAAAATTCAGTTGAACAGGTATAGAGGTATCCATCACACCATAATAAATATCAATTGAGGTTCCACAATTCATCACATTTCTTTTATCATCTCAATCTTAATGTACACATCAGTTTTGTTCCTGCAATGCTGCTTAAATATATCATTGACCTTTTCTGATTATAACAAGATCAAAACATTATCAACAATTAGTTTAAATACAACCATTTAGCAGTACAACCATACAGCTAATAAGCCTCCTTCCTTCACATGTTGATGATGAAATAACTCCAATCCCTTAGCAACTCAAAAAAGAAGAGCCATAATAAAACAATTTGTTTTCTCTCCTTAAATTGTAGAAATAGTCACAAACAACACAATGGAACTCCTCTATCCATTGAGTTGAAACTTAATTCTTATTGTTGAGCAAATAAGTCACTTCATTGATATCAGAGAGCAGCTTGTTTATGATGGTATCATAGCACAGTGCTGACTTGTCCAGTGCTACTGCCTTCCAATTTCTATTTGTTTCGCCTGATTTTTCTTCAGCTTGTACCATCTGAAATTAAATTTATGATTATTTATTTTATGTACTATTAATTTAAAGACAATACTATAAAAATGTATTGAAAACTAACCTGTGTGAACATATTTACATCTTGGCAAAGTAAGGCAAGTTTTTGCTCCAGTTCAGCATTTCTGTTGACAACTTCAGTTGTGATTTTAACATTGGCGAGACTCTTGCTGAGCTGTTCAAGGCTTGTAGCGTATTGAATGAGATCCAAATTCTCAATGGCTTTCTTGACAAATCTCGTATTGCACTCTTGAACGGTAAGATGCTTACGAAGATCTTCTGCGTAGCGCTTCATGGTAGCGATGATATTATCGACGTCCACATCTCCGCTGTTCTCAGTCATGTCCGGCAACAACAATTTTGGTACGCCGGACTCCAAAAACTGAGAGAGATCTTCATGCCTCAAATCGTTGTTTTCGTGAGCACGTCTTTGTTGCTCCTTGGGAATACTATCAAATATTGTTTTTATCTCTGTCATTATAGTCTGCGAGTCAGCCAATTCTTTGTCCAAATCCTCAGTCATCCTCTCTAGGGCGTCCAATTTGACCATGGACTGCAGGTTTTGCGCAAATGATTGTGTATATGCTTGGTTGTTGCAACTCATTTTTGCAATGTTTTTAGACCGTGTATATCACACAAATTTACCACTAAGATGAAGGCAAATTTTATCCACAAATTCACACTGTTTTAACTTTTATTTAAAAACCACAGAGCAAGTAAATAGTTAAAAACAAACACCGGTGGCCCCAAATAATCCTTCCGATGACAGAAAGAAAATCAAATCAATGATTTGAAAATCACAGATAATTATAGATTACCTGTCATGACTGATGACAGATAAATTAAAGTGTCATTACTTGCTCTGTGGGTGTCAGACCGTGTTTTCCAATTACAGCACTAGAGCGCATTATGCGGCATAATGCTTAACGTTGAATGTTCCAACTACAGCAACGCTTCGCACAATCGAGCACTCTTAATAAAAGTAATGCGCGTGAATAGGCATGACGACAGTATCCATAAATGATCGTATTAGTGTTTTTAAGGGAAAATGTATAATAAATAAATTAAATATAGTGACTTAGAAATCTTAAAAACATTAAGATTAATGAGATTATCAATAAAATAAAACATTGAAATTCTGCAGGTCGCCATTTTGACTAAAACACGCGTGACGTCACGCTTAAGTAAACAACTCACGTCAGATGTGTTTTGTTGTTATGAATATGTTGAGAATACGCATTTTTATTTATTTTCTATTGTTTCACGTATGCTTTATCGACTCAGAACAGAAATATAATTGCGAATTCACGAATACGTGGTTCGGGGTTCTCCGCGCCAACTTTATACAATCATTTATTATTATTTTCTCGCTTGAAATAATTACTAACACATTTTTGAGCATTATTTTTATGTGGATTCACACTGCAATACTGCACACCACTTATAAACTTTAAAATTCGTTTCTATAACACATATTAAATAAATATTTTTTTAATTTTCTTCGCAATGCGTACAAATAATTACGTATTTACTAAAGAGTGACGTCACGCCTACGCCATGACACCTGCGAGCTGTTTTGGCACAGTTAATAAATATTTTTTGAAAAATGGCTTTTATCTTCGTTAAATTTAAGTATATTACCGAAATATAGGGTTTTTCTTGTATAGTAAACGTATACACACATTATGGAAGAGGATTTCAAAATCTTTCGTCATGCCTATTGATGCGTGCAATCGATTTATCGTTAGTAATTATTAATTGTTGGAAAAAAATTTAAAGCTTTCGTTTCATTGTAGTTTTTTCGAAATAATCAAAGTTAATTCAAATTGTGTTAAAAAAATAAATATAAGTATGGATGAAGGTACAAACATTGAAAAAAATGTTAATGAAATAATCAAAATCCAAATTACTTAAAATAACCGTAAATATTTTTCAACCAATTATTATGTATACCACTTTATTTACACATTAATGAGGTTATTGCTAATTCTATGAATATTTTTTTTTTCAACACTGAACTTAGCGCAACCTGCGTGCGTTTCACGTTCCAATTAAGCATCAGCATAATTCGGCATTGTGCGCCACTGAGTCGCATTATGCTCTGTAATTGGAAAACAGCCATAGTTTTCGCATGTCAAAATCACACATGTGCACACATCAAACTTTAGCGTTTATATTGAGCGTATTTAAAACGTTTATAATATTTTATTATGAACAAACCACGAACTAACGATATGGCATAACACATACAAATTACAAATCACAGTACAAATTAAAACCATTGTTGACGTTGACATTTGACAAGTTGTCATAATGCGATTGTCAACAGTGTTGCCAACTCAGTGGAATTTCCACTAGATCTGGTGGTTTAGCTCCCCCATTTAGCGGACAAATATTGGTTTTAGTGGCTAGTGGATTTTCCTAGTGGTTTAGATGAGTTCAATTAGTGGTAAGGTACGACATTCAACCACTAGTAAGATTTACATAAATACTCAAAAAGAACGACTTGAACTATGTGAAACAAGGGTATGATTTTTGTGTCATGTTGGTAACAGAACGAACATTCGGGAATTCCCCGAAAGTTGTTTGTCTATTTCTTGAATATTTTTGATTATAGACTTTATTACTATTGATATAAAGTATGATTTGATTCAAAAGGTTATATGTTTATTCTGTATTTGTGTACAAAAACAATAATTGTCAGTCGGTATTGGCAACGCCGGTAGCTTCTAGCGTGTATTTTAATTAATTTTGTTAAGTAATATGGTTTTACATTAAATATGCCCAAACCACAATACACACAAAAATTTCTTTCACAGAAATCTATTCTTCACATACTGAAACTCTAGAAGAAGCAGATTCTTCTGAAGATGATCTTTAAATATGTAATAAAATAAAAATTACTTAGTTCAAAATTGTTGTTATTTACAAATAACTCGCAAAAAATTCGCCAACGGGCACTCAATATTTACGTCTCTGGATATTTTTTAGTGTTTTTTCTGGTGGTTTTAAAGACCGATTACTTTAGTGGACTGGTGGGCCACGAGTGACGAGGCTCCAATATGTGGGTTCGAAAAAAAAAAGTTGGCAACACTGATTGTCAAATTGAGAAATGAACATATTTTATAAACACGACAACGTTTATTTTACGAGGTTATATTTTTATTAATTAAAATTGTTAATCGCCAATCGGTGAAACATAAAATTAAAAAGTTTAGAGGCTAAAATTTAATACATATTTTGTACAATAGCTAGTGTACGTTTACACTATTGTTCGTCTTAAACGTGAAAACAGCAAATACATCAATTGCAATCTCTTAAAGTAAAAGTAATAGTAATAATATAAAAAAATGGTTCGAAAACTTAAATTTCATGAGAAGAAGTTGTTGAAAAAAGTAGATTTTATATCATGGAAAGTTGATAATAATCTGAGCGAAGTAAAAGTTATGAAGAAATACTTCATTCAAAAAAGAGAAGACTATACAAAGTAAGTAGGTACTTTTTTAACTTTTGGCTTCATTATAGCCCAAATTATAGGTATTCATTTAAGTTCATGTAAAAATACATTTAAATTAATTGTATTTTGCAGATATAATAAATTATCGAGAGAAATAAGAGAACTAGCAAATAAAATTAAAGACATAGATGCTAACTTGGACTTCAGAACAGAATCGAGTGCACAATTACTTGAGAAGTTGTACCAGATTGGTTTGATTCCAACTAGATGGGATTTGGCTTTAGCCACGAATGTATCAGCCAGCTCTTTTTGTAGACGCAGGTTGCCTGTTGTTATGGTCAGAAGTGAGTAAATTTACAAAGATATTAATTATTGTATGAGTAACTTTTATAATAGTCCAGTAAAGCAGTAGAAAACTAATTAAAGGCAATTCTATTGTTCATAGTTTAAGAGAATGCATGTAATAATAATGATGACTTAATATTTACTTCCATAGAGGCATTTTTTGAATTTAATTCATATCTAAGTATGTACTTATTTTTGTTAACAATGCACTCCTTATTAAAATTGAAGCAGAGATTTAGGTCTGACCAAGAATTTAACTCAATACTTCACTTATATCTTAACTACATTTATTATATTTTATAACTTACATGGTAAAAACTAAAAATTTATTTAAATTCAGGTAAAATGGCGCAATCAATAAAAGAAGCAACAAAGTTCATAGAGCAAGGTCATGTCAGAGTTGGCCCTGAAGTTGTGAAAGACCCAGCTTTCCTTGTGAATAGATCATTAGAAGATTTTGTGACCTGGGTCGATGGATCGGCTATTAAGAAACATGTCATGGAATACAATGAAATGGTATGCTTTCCTAAGACTTTTTGTAGCCAATTATTTAAGCTTTATTGAAAATCTTATATCATATTAATGAAATACTACCAAAAGCTTGTCATAAATTTGTTCAAATTTATTATACACCAACATTTATACACTCATATTTCTATTTACTTAAATATATATTTCTTTTCAATCCACTTCCTTTTATTTCACAAAATATGTTTCAATAATTATAAAAAAACATTCTGATTACTAATATTAGTACTAATCAAATTTTATTTGTTTTGTTACAGAGAGATGACTTTGAAATGGTTTGAAGATGGTTATAGTGTTAAGGGTTGTAATTTGTAAATAAAAAAGACAAATAATTAAGTGTTTTTATTATTTATTCCTTATTCCATAAATTACTAAAATAATTACATAATTCGATAATCACATTCATTATTTACAAATACATACACAAATATACTATCTCAAGACAGTTTATTTTCTACAAAGATTGATTAAAAAAATAAAATTTATATTATTATTTGGATAAGTATAAAAAATATGTGAGAGACATACCACACAATAGCATGTGGAAATGCAAAGATTTAAAAATTTTAATAGAACTATAATTATTAATTATTGAAAATATGTAAATAAAAATTTATAATTTTTATTCTCGTCATGAACTATAATAACATCAATCTTAATATAAGAATAACATTAATTCTACAACTAATTAACATTTTTTTGTCGTAAGCAATAATTATTTTTTGGACACATTTCACATTGAAGAAGAGTTAAAATTGTCTATTACTTTGACACAAACATTTATTTGTCTAGAACACCAAAAATTACATGCTGTAATATTTTTTATCTATGGTTTTTTTTTTTTCATCTACTTTGGACACAAAATAACACATTTAGATGTATTAGAAAATTAAGTCTGTCTCACTGCTCTCGTAAACAGTTCATAAACACTGCTACTCTAGGCTTATACCTCCACCATCCTGCTTGCATACATGCGCGGTCATTTTGGGGGGGGGGGGAGCTACTCGTCAATATAGTATTCTATCATATTATGTACAAGGAATTCATCATTTTTCAATTATTATAACGAGAGGACACGAAACAATGGACAGAAAAAATTGCTTGTTTATTTTGTACAATATTAGACTTATTCTATTTGATCTAATACGATTTTGAGGTCCCATGTGACCCTCCCCCTCGAACCGCGCCTGCTTGCATTGTAATATCACTCACAACGCATTATATCTCAAAATGCTCTGCATCAAACTCCATAACACTCGGTCATATAGCCAGTACATCTGTTTGGTTTCTTTCCAGACTGATAGCTATGCGTAATATAGCATCTGCTTGAATTGCAGTTGCATCGGCTAGTTTCTTCAACGCTTCTGCTTGTTTGAGTGCTGCATCTGCGTTCTTTGCTGCGATGCCGACTCGTTCCTTTTCAGCTTTCGCACGGGTTAAGTCAGCTTCCGCTCGCTTTTTCTCCACTTCTATTAACCATTTTGGGAATAGATCTGCAAAAAATTGACATATATTAGTTATTTAAAATTAAAATAATCTTTATGCAAGTGGAGAAAACTAGTTATTACTGCAGTAGTATTACAAATACGAGTATTTTTTATAAGATAGAAGATAAATACATGCATAGAATTGCAAGCAGTATGCATCGGATGAAAAATTTGTTGCCCTTCACAATGTGACAATGTAGATTATTTCCTAATAGGATTAAAATGATAATAAAATCCTAATATTGTTCATAAGCATTCACACAAAAATCCTTGTCTTAATCTAGGGATTGAACATTCACCCTTTGTTTCACTATAGTTCATTTTCACTGCCCAAATTTCCAGTTATATCTTTTAATTATATGATAATTGATTTGCATTCGATAATATAATAATTTATACAAACTTTGTATGCCAGAGATATACATTTCATCGCTCGAGCCGTCGCACACATCAAGGGAGTCGTCGCTATCGTCTTTATCAATATCTGAAAAAAAGAAACCTATTTATTTACTTATATTCAATTACTTCAGAAATTAAACAATTTCGTAAATCTTTCATTTCCATAAATCTAGATGATTTTAATCCTTGTTATGAGGTGGAATTTGTAATGTCTAGCTAATCTCAAAATGGCTAGACCAATTTTGACGGGACTTTCACTGACAGATAGCTTTTTTTATAAGGAGTAACTTAGGCTATTTTTAAAACTGAAATTTCTACAGGAACATAAGGAAAAACTAAATTACACGGGAGAAACCGCGGGATGCAGATAGTTTTAAATAAAAAAAGTAGTTCATATTATAGTACATACCTGTTGGTTGTTCACTGTTGTCACTTGTTGTGTTGCTGCAATCAATTCCAACGCCATTGTGAAATGATTCCAATTTCACCTCTGGTGGCCGGTGATTCTGTAAAATGTAATAACTTTACTTATATATACACATCTATACTAATATTATTATAAAGCAGAAGAGTTTGTTTGTTTGTTTAAAAGCTCAGTGCAAACAACATTCCCTTTTATGGAATAGAGTCAAAAGTTGTTACTAGTTATAGTAAATTACTCACAGAAAAAGCTTTTGAATATCCATTCGATTTTTTTCTAGAAAAGTATGGCCCCAATATCACAAGAGCTCTCCGTTCCAATTTTGTGAGAGGTTTGATGCCAGATGAGGACCCTGATCGCTTCATCTTGTTCAGAAGATTAGATTTGTTCTTCAGTTTGTTCTTGAAATCACTCCAATACTGAAAAATATAATAACATACATGTTTCACATTCGCTTAATTTCTTTCGTTTAGTTCGGCTTGCAATTTGGTCCAATTACAATTCATGGAGAATCTAGTTGTAAAAACATGTGAAAGTGTATATGTTTACATAGAACAGCAGTATTATGGTACATAAATCAAATTGGTCTTACCTTACTCCAGCCATCCGCGGTTTTTTTGGTTCCCGATCGCGCAGAGTTCAAAATAATGCTAAGCTCACTCCAGAGCCGTTTAGATGTATGCCGAGCTTCCAGAGTTCGAAGAGAACCTGTTGCAAGCTCAATATGTTGACCCATGAAGTCAACCAGAGACTTGGCTTGCTCGTATGATACATGTCGAGATGATATTTTATCCGACATTTTTGATAGTACGTATTTTTAGCTCAGCTTTGTTTAAACATATTACGATGTATTTAAATATTACACATCTACACAAATGGATTTGTTTTTCTTTTCATTATTTATGTATTGACAATCTCATTTTTTTGAAAAATAAACAAATAAGTAACCACAGACTATCTATGGTACCACAAACCACAGATATGGTAGGTACGTAAATGACCTGGAAATGACCAAGTAAATGACAATCTGACAAACATTATTATTGTCACAGATTCATCATCATCATCATCATGATCAGCCGTTGATCAGCCTACATTTGTCCACTGCTGGACATAGGCCTCATTGTCACAGATTATTATAGGTATTAATATTCAGTTAAAATGTGAGTTAAAAATATGAATTGTTGAGCACCTAAAAATGAAA
>CAJQZM010038838.1:0-12263 GCA_907164665.1 Colias nastes
ACTTAAAATTAGTGTTATTAAAAATAAATAATTTTGTTGGTTATAATGTGTTAGTTTTTAACTTTTGATTAAAGTAATATAGTTAATTACCGAGCTAATTTTTGTAAAAAAATGTAAATTATATATTTTTTTAAGTTGTTAATATATTGTATGTATCTGTATTCGTTCGTCTGTTCGCAGGTCATGAAAGAAACAAATCGCGGCCTAATACACGCATGTCAGATCTAAATACTCAAACGTTTGACCAATCGATGCCTGATTCAGCGAGTGCGCTTTACGAAGAAAACTATTTCGGCGAAGATTGCGGTGAAAGTTCCTCTTTTTGGCCCTCTGATGAACCGAGAGGGTTCGAACAAGACTACAGACCAGACTTGGATCCTCCCAAAGCTCCCTGGGAAGGAGCCGATCATGTAACTTTAGAGCGTTGTAGCAATTGTCAATCAAAACTCGGCGCAATTTCTCGATCATCAACAGTGGCTTTAACGCCAGGAACTAGCTTCAATCCAGAGTGGACTATGGAAGCTGTACCAGAAACTCATTCAGATAATTCTTCGAATAGCGCTGAATATTTGACATCGAGAGCTATAAAGAAAAACCTTAACACTTGCACATGTCAAGATCGACCTCCAGATAGGCCCCCCAAACCATCTCAATTTGACCAGAGGAAGCCGCCTGCCCCTCTTCCGCCATGTAGCTGTACAAAAAACGACGAAGTTCCTGTTCCAGTACATAATCCTAAGGTTGGACCTTATGAAAACTATGATGTTCCTAAAACATTGCATGCAGAGGTAAGTTGCCACTTAAATAATTAAAACATTCGGTTAAAAAGATGTTAGCGGAGATTTCATGTTTAATACTTTTAATTCTCTAATGAATTGTGTCACGTCTTGTATTTAGTTTTTATTAATTAGTTTAAAAAAAAATCATAAATTAATTTGAAAGTAGGAAAAGATATTTGGAGCAATTTTACGTTAATGGTCATCGGTCAGTATTTAATTAGGGCATCCAAACGAATGTCCTCGCTTTGCCAGATATTATTGATTTTTTATCAACTAGCTGTCCCATTTGCTCAGTCATGCAGAGTTATACTACATTTCTATGAAATTCAAACTGCGCTTTCAGATTACTGCTATTTTCTTATTTTGAAATATATTCACCACTTTTTGAACGTAAAATATAATTAAATCATTTACGTGGAATTTTCATTTTTTCTAGATCGATAATGCAGAGCACTACGATACGCCAAAGAAAATAAAACAAGCTATAGTTGATGATCTATTTCAAGTTACCAACACTTCTATACCTGGTTCACTAGTACTAAAGAAACAATGCGGTTGTATTCTCAAATTTGGATCAAAGAAAAAACCAGTTGTAGTTGAATGTGATGATAGCCTACGACCTGTCGAATGCCCTTGCCAAAAAGTAACTAATTGGGCAAATAATTTGATTGGTCTTCCGTATTGCAAACGTAGCTCGAGTGGTGAAAAAGTAAATACTGACGTATCGATTCTGAACCCTGAAGATGAAAATGCTTTATACGCCACCGTAGATGTTACGAGAAAAACTAATCGTCAAAGTACATCCACCGATAAGGACTCTAGTCAGGGCTCCTCCGAGGCGGGTTTTACTAATTATCAAAATATGGAAATGTCAGATGACAAGGAATATGAAGGACCTTATGGGAATTATGAAAACTTAGAATTTGCACTGTCATTGGAATATTACGAAAATGCGAAAGATTTATTGAAAAAAGCTGGTGTTACTCAAAGCGAATTAAATGCACTTAGTGCAAATATAAATATGGCATCTCAAACTCTGCCCAAGAAACAAAAGCTATGCACTAAATGTAGCCATTGCCAATCTTCAAAAGACCGGCCACATAACTCACAAGGCCAATGCGATGAATATCTTCTTATGGAACCCCCGAAAGATGCTAAGATTGAGTATAAAAATCGTACAATGGGAGCAAACCTTGGATATACCCCAATGGTACCGAATCCAAATTGGTCGCAAAGTCTCAAACATCCTTTACAAAAATTATATCGAATAGATATTGAAAAATCTCAGAGCATACCAACACTAAATGGTAATTCATCGGTACACCGTGATATGGACGTCTCAAATAATGTTAATAGAGAATCTCTACAAAAACGGTCAAGTTCTGTAGATTCAGCTCCACTTCTCGAAGATTTGAAAGAGTTTGATAGTAGTATTGGCAGCCATATGACATCATCTTCATTAGAAACTTTGAGAAACTTAGCTGAAGAAAATAGATTAAAGTCCCCTTGTGAGAACGATGGTGAGTGCTATGACTGCTGCAAGTCATCTGGATCTGAAAATAAAACGTCTGACGATAGTTTTACAAAAGATATACCTCATTTACGAAATAAACACATGGATAATGCGCAAATCAAACGATCTTCAAGCGTTCCTTGTAAAGGCGGTAACAGGGATTCGTCTAGCTCCAACGACTCTGGAGTTTCGAGCTGTTCTATGAAACATGCTGGTGATTTCCAAGAGTTTGAGATGCCACTAACATCTGGCCAATCGAGGTATCATTATATGATGCAAAAGAGATTGCGGGGAAGTCTTTCCGGTTGCGTGCACTCTTCATTACCGAGAAAATCAAAGTCATCGGATCCCTTGCGAGACATGTCTATGCAAATTCACAAAGCTAACATTCGAGCAAAGTCATCGTCCGCGGAAGCAGAAGTTCCAGTGCTTCCTCCTAAGCAGATGAAAGGTAATTTTTTCAATTTAAGTATTTCGATTCAAATACTTTGTTGGAAACATAAGATTATTTTATGTACTAATAAGCGATTTGTGTGAAATTATAATATTATTAATATTATAGTTTGATTATATCTTTTGTGTTCAAGGGTTTCATAGTGTTAAAGTTTAAATAAAATATAATCTATCCAAAATATTATGTGAAGTTCGTTTTGTAGGTGTTATGGACACACGCAGCACATCCAGTGGTACATCAGACATGTCGGATTATATAGAAACTCTATCGCTTACCTCATCTCAATCCTCATCCGACACGCAGTCAGGAGTAAGGTAAATAAACTTTAAACTATGTTTCCTGTATTTAATTTTAATTCATTAACTATATATCTCACTATAAAATGAATAAAATAATGTCATTGTTCTCGTAGTTAACAGAGTTAGAGTTAGTAAGTTAGATATTATGTGATGTTTCCATGTGTATTCAAAGAAGACTGTTGAATTGTGTCAATATCATTATAATTGTTAAATTTCTACTTATAAATGACACCTCTACAATGCCTTGTTTTTTGAAGCATAAGAGTATTGTTTCGATACAAACCTTTCCTGTTATACTAATCTGTATTATTTTTGTCACAGGATAAATCGACAGCCAACCAGCACGTTGCGTCCACGCTCAGGCAAAGAATATCATAACCTAGATCCTATTATAACCTCTATGTACAAGAATGGTAAAGACCTTGCCAATTATACTAACCTGTCCTAAATATATTATAACCCGAGAATAAATAGTTTATTTATAATATTGTAGGATACCAATGAGAGACTGTATATAACCAAGAGTTCTTTTTAGATACCTTAATCATTTTACCGACGTGTTTTGTATTTTTATAAACTCGGGCAATTTGTTGTTTTACATTTTCTCAGTTGTGTTTTTGAATGTTAATACATTGTTATAGAATAAGATTTTATACGTTTTACTCAATACATATTATCACTTTTTATTAATATTAGCTTTAGCAGTGGACTTTAGCTTTATTTTGAATGTTTATTTGCGATTTTGTTATTTATTTTGAGACGGCTCAATGCGAATTTTAAATGATTTTCAAACTCATTTTGTAATGTATACCTAAGCATTGATATTAAAACTGCTAAATATTTTTTGTAAACAGCATTTATTTAGTGATTAATTAATACTCTCTAGTCAAGGAATTTTAGACTTTTTATTTTATACTACAAAAGACTGAATAATTAGCTCTTTTTAGTTTCATATTTATCTCAAAATCTAGTCAACAATTTGTTTCATTATTTATATAACAATAGTAATCTTTTGATACATTTATAATATGAAACAAACAAAATGTAAGGTAATTGTATAAAATTGTAAAAAGTTTGGTGAATATTCAAACAACGATTGCTAAAAATTGTAGCTCGTAATTGTTTTGACTATTGTATTTGATTCCACATTCCATCCAGGAAGATAGAAATTTAACATTAACATTTTATTCGCCAAACATAATTCTTGGAGTGCCCCAAGGTTCATATTTTGGACATGTTATCTATCTTTTGTTCGTTAACGAATAAAATAATATGAAATGTGGTGTCATATTATTCACTAGTCATAGTTGAAGTCGTATTATATTAATATTGAAGAAAAATATATTATATAGAATCTATTTAATCCTATTAGTAATGCTTGATCATAATACAGACTTTTTGTTCAATATACTATTGTTTACACTATGTTTAAGTAAGTTTTAATTATTCTTTATTACGGATTATTAGCACTATTTATTCGTCCTTACATTACATATAATTTTTGTATTAACCTTTGATAATTTGATAAGCGACACGGCATACAAATGTATATTTAAAAATATCTCACTCAAAATTGGTATCAATTGAATTCGGTCTAAATTCATGAAAGACATATATTTTACTCATTGTTACAAACATATCTGTAGTTACATCGCTAGCATTACCAATCCCATACCGACTATCACTTCAAGTTAGTATGTATCTGCATAAGCATAAATAAACATATAGTTATTTGTATATTTTTGTTTCATTTCAAACTTTTCTACCTTCCTAACATTAACATTATGTATATCTATCATGTTATGGGTCGATAACCAGAATGGTACTTACTCAGTTCAATAGATGGTAGCAATAAAATACGTCTGATAGGATATAATATAGAATTCTAATATCCTACAAGGCTACACGCCTGATATATATTCGCTTAATTTATGAACATAGATACTAAGAAAAGTCCATCGACATGCATGACATACATTAATTGTTTTTAATGTTTCACTTATCGATTAAGAAGAAATCAAAGAGATTGTAAATTTTAAATATTTTAAATCACTCATCACATATTTAAATAAAATATACTTTATATTATTTAAGCTTAAATAAAACGTCATAACCTTATTTATTTAAGCTCAAATAATAATTTAACATAACTTATATTCCCAAGCACTTATTACATTTAGTACGTTTTGATTTTAACCGACATTCAGTAAAAATTTAATCTTGCTCTTTTTTAACAAATCTAACACCATAATCCGAATTATGTTAATGCTTATTCAATTAGGATGAATTGCAAAGTACCATACGTATTTCAGTCAACCGTGTTCAAAGGTTGCATGTGTGTGTGCATATTATATTACACTCACACTAATGAGCGGCAGAATAACTGATGAGAGCAGAATTGCATTACGTGTGTAATTTAAATATTAAAACTTTAAATAAAATAGAATTATGAAAAGCTCAACTGTAAGTGTATTTTGAAATACGGAAAACAAACAATTCGCGGTTGCTAGTCTCATTTAAAGTTTATAATTATGAATGCGAAAATAAAATCTGAGAAATTGCTATAAATTGATTAAGGATTATAAGGATTTGCTAATATTAAAGATTCTGAACGCTACATTCAGTTATTACAATAGAAAGCTATTACTAAATTGTAAATTCGTAAGTAAATAGATCTTTTTAATGTGCGAAGGGAGTACCTACAATATAAACAATGTGAGAAAATATGCAACAAAGTTTTGTGTATCTCATACTAGCTTCCGGCCGCGGCTTCGCCCGCTTGGTCTAAAACCTAATAAATTATATACTAAAACCTTCCTCTTGAATCACTCTATCTATTAAAAAAACCGCATCATAATCCGTTGCGTAGTTTTAAAGATTTAAGCATACAAAGGGACATAGGGACATAGGGACAGAGAAAGCGACTTTGTTTTATACTATGTAGTGATAATCTCCGACAAAATTATACCAACACGATTCTCTACACTATATAAAATATTTAACAATAAACTAAATCGCAGTCAAGTGGAATATATTGCTTAATCTCTATAACTCAAAAGTTCATTATAATAAAACAAAAGATCCCAATTAAGTATGCAAATGCTCATATTACGGAAGCTTTAAAATACAAAAGAAACTAGAATTAATATGCGCCGCATGCACGTTCGCATATATTAAGCGATATGTCAAGATATTGCAAACCTGGGGGTTACCATTATGCCTGTGTGGGAAAGTGATGGCGCTAGACGACCTATATAGCGCTGTCTTTCTTCCACTCTGGAAATAATACTGCTTCAAGACGGCATGGTACGGGGCTGGTTCTAGATAGAGCCAATATACTGCATTCTGAATCTTACAATTGATTTCCTAATAATACCCAAGAGACCTTTTTACGAGACTTGCAGCGAATGCCAGAAATGGGACCTTCATTTTCGTCGCTTTGTCATGTTCGCAATTTCGCTTTAAAGTTATTGGTTTAAATAATTTGCGGAAACGATGTAACTCTAAATGTTATAGAGGAATTATATGGACTACAATTACGTAATTGGAGCTTTATTTACACAACTATATAAAACAAACAAACAAACAAGTGAACAATGTTCGTTTGTACACACTACAATGTCGAATACACAACTTTACTACTGAAGGTATCGAACACTCCAATTAGTCAATTTTTGTGTTTTCTATAACAATCGCACACTTAAATTTGAAAATAAACAAAAAATACAAGCGTAGTAAAAATCGGGCTCTATTATTTTAAAATTAAATTAAAAAAAGGCCTATAACTGTAAAACCTTACCTTATACCACATCCTTACTTTTACCCATCGAATGGTTGATATCCTTACAAAATCTTTCGCACAGAATCACATTCTAAATCTTTTGACATACAATATTATACTTAAATTACGAAGCGACAAATATTTGCATGGCTTGGTCCAAAACAAATGCAGACCAAGTCTTCAGAGCTCAGAGCTGTAACAAAATGATTTGTCAAGTTGTACACAAAGGTAGTGGATACCTGTGACAGGTCCCAGGAGATTTAATACAATCAATAAATTGCCGGCGTAGGTTAGATAGTGTCTAAGCGTTGTGCACGGGAATATAGATCCCTTGTGTGGAACTGTTACTGATTGATATATCACACCTATGGAGGTGAATATTAGTGTGATAGATATATTAACGTTTCATAAATCTGGGAGCTATGTATTTAATAAAATTAATTATTTTATACAGTGGTAAATGTGAGAGACTTACAGGTGAAGTTGCCAAGTTCGATCTCGGGTAAGAGCTAATTAATGTGATACATTAATTGGTTTGATAGAGCAAAAGAGGAAATAAAATCGTTTTAAATTGTGAAAAATATATGAGCATGTTTAGCCCACCCTCATGTCTATAAACACAAACAGACTCAAAAAAGATAAAAAGATAAAAGATAAAAAGCCAGACTAAAGAGCGTAACACACTCCCAAAAAATTCAAACATAATTTAAAAGTATATCTTGAAGAGATTACGAGAGGCTAAGCTAAGGTATGCTTCATATTTATTTTGATTTACATATTCCACAATGTACTCGACCTAGTTCAGTGTTATATTATGGCGAAAATATTAAAATTTTTAATAAGAGAGCCGGCGGGAATTTGCATAACTTTAACATTACAATTCCTTGCTCTGCTTTGTTCGCAAGCAATATCATAATTGTTCTAGTTTTAGTGTTTTCCGCTTATTTATGTGGAATTGTTTAGTAATGAAGTGCGTTTATGGGGTTTTTAATTCAAACATGTCAGCGTTCAAATAGTTCTCTTACATAAATTAATATTTTCACAAAATATATTATTCATTTCATGTTATTTTGAAATTGAAATATAAAGTTTATAACACTTATCCTTATACATACGGAAATAATAATATCAATATTTAAAAAAATCGCAGCAGGTATATCCAAGACCATCATCATCGTTTGTACGATTCTGTAAGTAAGCAGCTAATATATTCGTTTTTGTATCGAAATAAATGCCATAAATTGTTTCTTTGGGAATAAAGTTACCTTTATTCCCAAAGAAACAATTGACAAAATAAAAGCTACCTGTAAACCTCTACCAGAATTTTCAATCTCCAATAAATCATATACATTAATCTCAGATTATATCTACAATATCCATTCCCAAATCCTCCATAATCGTATACATGTAGGGCAAGATGAGGGCCCTAGTCTTAGCACATAGTAATTAACACATACAATGCATTACGCTCGGTTACTGCTAAGCGTCGCCACCACACTGCTTATATATGGCCTAACGGAAAGCAAACATGATTGTGCGCTATATTAGCATCTAGATTGTATAAAAATATTGCCAATATTGAACGTGAATGAACTAAATGCAGTATAATATGTTAAAATTTTCTGGCATTCGATAACATTCACACAAATTGTAATTCACTCAATCTGAGATTTACTATATCTCCTCTGTGTAGGTTAATGAGAATAGATGAGATACGAATACAATATTATAGAATGCGTGGTGGCATTTCTTAATTACCACATTGCGATGTGAGCGGTTTCATTAGAGCCACAACACGAAGTTCGCGATGTATATCTTTCATTCTGACCACAGAGCTCGTTTTTCGATCAATCAATATTTTCGGGGTTTGAGCAACACGTATACGAGAACTACCTAAGATAATTTACGTAGACACTATAACGATAGTGTTAATATCAAAATCATATCAAGTTGAAAGGAATTAAAAGTAGAAAACATGAAATTTACAAATATTCACAGTCCACTTGTTTCTTTCAATTGTTCGTCACTTGTCTCAACAAATTGCATGCACCGATGACTTGTTAATTGAAACGAATTGCTGAGTGTCTCACTAACTCGAGTGAGATCCAATCTGAGTGGGTCGCAATTAGCTGGGCGGGTCATTAGCGACGTTTTAATTTAACGTTCAGTGGACCGGTAATGGCTTCCAATTGACTTCTTTTAGATTGAAATTCGAAGAAAGGATTATTCTTGTATTGGGTATTGGTGAGATTTATTATTCTGTACTAGTTCCCCGCCGTGGCTCCACCTGATAAACCATCATAAAGTACTACACAGATGTGAAAAGATTGATTTGCATAGGATAAGAAAAGCGATATTACACATAATACAATTTCTGCTTTTTACTGTTACACACGTTGAATTTATTTATTCACTTGATATAAATATCATAATTCATGCTCTGTAATAATAAAACTAAAGTTGCGATCAATTCATCAATAAGAGCCAATCAAAGCAAATACATAAAAATTTATAATTTAACTAACGCCAAAAATATTTTTTATTTTTATGTCACACACATTGTACCCTAAAATTGGTCACAAAATACATTGTTTATTTTTTAATCCCAACGCATTGTGCGAAGCAATTACGCCTCTCCCATTCTACACAATACCGAACACATTTTATTTTGCTCCTAGAGCCAGACGCTAAATTAGAGACAGTCAAATCTACGGAATGACGACGCATGAGGGTTCAGATAATTACAAATCGCCGATGCGAGAACGGACCGGCCAAATACTCTCCCCATTATTCAAAGGCAGAGTCAACGTTTTAGATTAAAAACGATTTTATTCCCAAAGCAACAAGTAGCTCGAGGTGGCAATCAGCAATTCAAAACTGGACAGCCTTCCCCTTACCCTAATTTACCTTTACTTATATAAGTTGCTAACATTGCTGGGTCTGCATGAGATGGCCTTATTATATTAGTTGAAAAGCAGAAATGGAAGGAAGCAGAGCGATATTGTCGCGGGGTGTGAGGGCCTGTGGTACATTAAAATTCATTTTGGGCGAATGTCACATTATACAGCTATACGTTATTCGTTGGTCCCCGGGGCCGGTGGACGTTTTGCGAACCAAAGAAATGGGTTTCGAGATATGAGTAATATTTTATGGGATTGTCTCCGTATCTCAATATCGAGGATTATTACATGTTAAGTATGTAAGGCGTAATGTTATTGCGATATAATAGCATAACGTTTTGAATTAAATTTTAACACTTGTATTTATGGATTTAAATTCATGTGGTTGAAGGAATATAATGATTTTCGTGTGGGAATTGTCGGGCGTAAAGTGTCGTGTGTGAAGTGTCGTATGTAAAGTGTAGGTGACACTTTACACTCGACACTTCAAGGCGACACTTTACATCCGACACTTCTCACGCTACACTTCACACACGACTGCAGGTCAATCAAAATACTAGAAGGCAATAAAAAAGTGGATAATTTCGCAATCCCTGTTAGAATTCATTGCCCAAAGAAAAATAATTTGCACGATAATTAGCCGTCCACATTATAATTTCAATTCGCCACGATCGCTCTTTTGCATAATTAATGCCTCGTTTAAAAATCATTTGTGAGGTTTAACGGTTTATCTTGGATTTCGGGAGATGATCAAAATATTTTCCCGTATTTTCTTTTTATATTATGTTTGTTTTAAATTCGGTGCGGTTGCGAACGGTACCTTAAACCCTCGATTTTGGTTTGTCCCTAGGGCCTTGGGGGTATAACGTCGTATGGACATTGAATATTTAAATATTCAGGATAAACAGGTAAGTCCTGTGTGAGTTAGCTTTAGGTACGAGAGTTACAAATTTCCAAATAAAAAGGCAAAAGTTTTTTCTACTTAGAGGTACATAAATTTATTATAACTTCAGGTATATGATATATCCCACATAAGCGGGGTTTAAGAGAGTCCAATATGCCAAAATATATTTTGTAATATTTGTAAGTTTGTATATAATATTACATACTCTAAGATACGTCGATGTATTTCTATTTTACAAAAGATTTTAATGATTTTTAGTGGAAAAGCCATTTTATTGAACCGTAAATTATACTTTTTTATATATATAAGTCATTATTTTCCATTCAATTATGAGATATTAGGTATGTATGCTTTATCAAATAAAGCTACTAACTACGTACCTACCCCTTTACGAGCTTTAGTCCTCTGTCAATATTGCAAATTGCGACTACCAGTAAAACATCGATTTGTTCGTTTTAGAGGTATACATAGACAGAAACATACAAAAAATACAGACCAATTGATCTGTCAGACAATCACACTCTCCCATCTCACTCCCGAGGGGTCTACCGTGCTTATTTACTTAATGCGTGCTTGGGTTTTTGTACGGGATAGGTAAAGTATCTTGTTTTTATTAACCGACTTCTAAAAGGAGGTTCAGTATTTGAATTTTTTGCAGGTACTTGAGTTTTAGTTGGCTACATTGTTTTTAATACATCAGTTTTTACATATTATTATTATGTAGGTATTTCGCATCATTACTTTTTCATTTTTCATCTACGTTCGTTTTCATCTTAAACATTTTTGGATAATATACCGTTTTATTAGATCATTTGAAAATCGATAAAACGAGGCAACTTTTAAGTTGCACTAATAAATTCTGTTCAACAGATAATATGATATTTTTAAATATGAAATAAAAAATGAATAGTTTATCAAGCTCTAGAAAATATACCACCTTATAATTCTTCTCTATTATATTTTAAATTAAATAGCAACACTAATCGAGAATAGAATCAATACAGTCAATACGTAAATAAGTAACATTACTTTAAAACCGATACACTCCATAAACAGTTTGAAAATACTTAAGCTTCCTGTACCTAGCTGTATATCTGAGCTACATAATATATCAATGGCTAAGTCTAGATTTGCACAGGCGACAATATCCTGTTAATGCCTGGACTTCAGCATAATGGGACATGAGCCAACATGTATATTGTGTTACAATGCTTAGGGCTGCCAACTGCGTTGTTTTGTTCCGAGATTTGAACGGTTGTATACTGTTTTGTAGTCGTCTTTTGAATACGAGAATGGTTAGGTTTATTTGGTTTCATTTTTGATAGCTGAGTTAGGAGTTGTAGCGTAGTTTTGGGGGATGGTAAATATTAAGCAATAAGAAAATGGATTAGAGAGTGTTGTACTATTAATCCTAGATAATAGTGAGAACATAAAAACGATTCAATTGAACATTTAACTCATGAATTTGAATTGATTTAAGCTGAAAGTGTACATAAGGTGTACTCTTTTCATCGTTAAATATAGATACCATTGTATTTTGAACAGTATAAAATATACTTAAAAATCTTAATTTGGTGCACAGAAATCCTTCCTATTATTTTGATCCTTACATATACATTTTTAAATATTACTT
>CAJQZM010038839.1:0-45071 GCA_907164665.1 Colias nastes
AATTCAATTATTTAAGTTCTAATCATTCTATCTCGCTTCGATCTACTAATCTGTTATTATTAAGTACTCCTATCCGTAGTTCTAACTTTTTTAACAATTCCTACACAGTGCGCGCTATTCAGCTGTGGAATGCGTTACCTGAAAATATTAGACGTGCACAATCACTCCCCTCCTTTAAAAAGCTACTTAAAGCTACCTATCCCAACAGTAGCTTCTTCAATTTTCTGTTACTACATATTCCTTTTTTTTTCCCCTTGCTTTCCTGTATGCCTTCTGAAGCCAATCATTGTTTTATTCATTACTAGCTTACCGCCCGCGGCTTCGCCCGCTTTGTCTAAAACCTAATAAATTATATACTAAAACCTTCCTCTTGAATCACTCTATCTATTAAAAAAAACCGCATCAAAATCCGTTGCGTAGTTTTAAAGATTTAAGCATACAAAGGGACATAGGGAAATAGGGACAGAAAAAGCGACTTTGTTTTATACTATGTAGTGATATTTATTTGAGTTTTATTTTTTTTTATTTAGTATGTGTATGTATATTGTATATATATATATATATTTAATATGTATTGTATATATTTAATATGTATTTGTAGTATTGTATCTATGATATTGTATTTGTTTATTTTTATGTAGGTGTATGTTTATATAAATATATTTATTTTTGTTGTCTTTGCATTAATACTTTGTTTGTATTTTTGCACTATCCCATAATCTTCTTGCATTTCCTCTCCCGCCAGGTTGCCTGGTAGAGATTGCTGTTTAGCAATAAGGCCGCCTTTTGGGCAAATTATGTTTTTGTATTACTACTTCTTTTTGCATACTATTGTTTTCGCATATTTTGTTCAATAAAGAATTATAAATAAATAAATAAATAAATAAACGTCAAGACGGATTCGCCAACATTCGGGCGGCAATTTTATTATTCTTATTATATTTTATGATTCAGAAAATTATTATTATTCGCGTTATTTAATTTAAATCTACATTATACAATAATTCAAATTATGATAAAATTTATAAAAATGACTATCCTTTTTGGTATTATTACAATTTGCCGGATATTTTTTAAAACTATATAAATCCAACTTTCAAAAAGTTACGCACCCCTGCAATTCCCAATGACCTTGCATGTGTTTTGTTTACATTTGGTATCGCTTCTCGTTGGCCGTACTTTATAGCCTTATAGCCTTTCTCGATAAATGGGCTATCCAACACCGAAAGAATTTTTCAAATCGGACCAGTAGTTCTAGAGATTAGCGCGTTCAAACAAACAAAAACTTTAGCTTTATAATATTATATATTATAGATTAATATTATGTTTTTAATTAAATATGTTTTCAGGTACTCGAATGGCGTCGTCAATATCCTCACGTTAGTATTAAAAGGTCATTCCAATCGACCAATTTAAGTGCAGCTCCGAATCCACTGTTCCTTGCGCCCAGTCTTGAATAATATTTATTTTTTTCTTTGTCAGATTCTATGCGGCATTTTTAATTTGTTTTTTTTTTCTTTTATTGAGAGATGTATTATTTTTTGTTATGTTTATAAGGGATACTTCTTGCTAGAAAAAGCGCACGACGAACGTTTGGTTGAAAACATACCAGTATGTTAATGTATAAAATATTGATAATGGATTTGCAAAGCCATTTTTTTCATAGTTAACTTATTGGCTTATATAATAACTGGTAAAAGGAAAAAAAATAGGCCAGTAAATGTTATTCTCAGTATATATTTTTACTAGATGTTTGGTTACAGTATCCATATTATTTCTTGAATGAAATAGCAACATCTAATTTCTTCAAACATTAAAATTAAAATAAAATGATAGTTCATATAAGAAGATATATAATGCATATGAAAAAAAAGAGCAAATGTTCCAAAACAAAAGCTTTAATCTGGAGTATTCGAATACGTCGGAATCATAAGACTGATTGAAAACATTTCAAAATTAAACAGAATCTCATGGTCCTACATAAAACATAAGGATATAGTTATATTTTTTTCAAAACGAACCAAAATTTTCAAGAAGAAAAATTCTTGCTTTTTATTTTAAACTAGCGGTCCGCCCCGGCTTCGCCCGTGGTACATATTTACGTTTTCTCTACATAAGAACCATCCTCGTACTTCAAGGAATACAATAAAAAAAGAATTATCGAAATCGGTTCAGCCGTTCACACGTGATGCCGTAAATTAGATTATACAACAGTTAAAAAGATATTATATAATATTATACAGGGTGTCCCACTGTTGGTATACTAAGCTCAAAGGAGCTTATAGTTTTGCATATGCTGAGTACGTAAAAAATACTTATAAAATTCCAGACGCAGTTTTTTTTCAAATAGATGAATTGTTAAAACTCTATGTGTACACCCATAACAAGCAACCCGCCCAGCTTTGCTACCAGCACGTGAGCTATCGTTTAAGATTATGTTTTCATAGACAAAATGCTCACATTAGCGAAGCGGTATTTGCCGGCTGCGCGAAGCTAGAGGAGAAAACATGGATTTTCAGGAAAAATTTAGAAAAAATTTTTTGATGTAATTTTGTTGTTTAAGTATTTTTTACGTGATCAGTGTATGCAAAACTACAAGTCCCTTCGCGCTTAGTATACCAATAGTGGGACACCCTGTATATTGTGTAGTACGTTTCCTTATCTTGATATATTTTAAGACTTAACCAAATGTCAATTTATTCACATTATTGCACTTATAATTACTATAAATGAACTATATGTATTGTATTCAATTCGTATGTCAATTGTTACAGTAAAATTTACGATTTTTTCATTTTAAAATGCATAGATGGAGCTATACTGTAGTGTAAATAGCAGCTATTGAAAATCTGTTCACAAGATGTTTATTATTAGTACATAATTTAATAATTAAGGAATCTACAGCATTATAATGTATACTATTTTTGTATTGGCCATGCTCCCATGACTTATCTATTTATAGGTATTTAATACCTGTATCACAACTTAAAGAATCTACAGTCTAATCGCTATATCATAATATTATCACAAAAATACCTCCTAAACTTATTAATTAACTTAGCACCAAGATATGCGTATCTTTGTTTTTCAATCGAAATAGTAGATATGGGATTAATTGTTATAAAAATAACCTAAAATAATCATATAATATTGACATAAGTTATTAAGAAATTAATGACTTTTTAACGGTTTGAAACACGATTCATTTTTCAGAGGTTTCGATAAATGTGGTCATGTGATAATTTACTAGCTATTTACTTTGAACGCTGTAATATTTTCAAGTATCAGATATATTGAAAATTAGTACCTCAAACAAAAATTTAACAAAATGCGCAATTTATGAACCGCACACCGCTTTTCGCCCTTTCAAGGTTTCAATTTTGAATTTACATATATCTATTCATTCAGAAAGTTATTAAGAACAAGTTCTTGATGTAAATTTTCTAGTTTTTAGTTCTAGCAACATATCAACAAACCAAGGCGATGATATTGAGTCAATCACTTTCAAATATTTATAACAAAAAATCACGTTTGAAATCTGTTCAAAGTCCTTTATTTCTAAATGCGTAACACTCGCCTACTATAAAAGAATAATATCATATCTACTAGATTTTATAGATATTTAGATCTAAAGATAGATATGTTTTAACATTAGATCTGAATCACAACAATATTATTAATATTCTATTAACATGTACTATCTTACAATTTCACAGCTATAGATTAAAACTAAGTGGTGGTATTTATATTATCTACTACATACGATTTCTGCTTTATACCAAATATTACTGCCTCAAACTGGCTACTCACGTACCCGCAGCAGGGGCAATATTGGAACAATCTTTGCTGCACGGTAGTTGGAGCAATTTCAGCTGTTCTCTAAATTGCCCCTGCTTGCCTATACACATCACAATTAAGAAGCCAATTAAGGGTGCAATTCCAATATTGCCCCTGCTGCAGGTACGTGAGTAGCCGGCTTTACTTTGAATATTGCAATGATCTTTTTTTTAAACCTAGTCTTCACTATCTAATTATCTATGTCAATTTAATATATAGAATTATAAAGAATGAACTGATATTTTTTTAGTAATAAATAACATAATACGGGAATTTTACGTAATGTAATACTAGAATTTATGTCAGTTGTTTGTCACGATAAAGTAAATATATGTACATGTATTTAATTAATTTATAGTTAGGAAATATTTTATGTCACTCTTAATTTCTAATTCATGTTTAGTTTCTAAGATATTTTTGTAATTAGAATAAGAAATACTAAAAGCAAAAACACTGCAAGTTATGTAAGATTATTGTAATAAAAAGACTGTCTATTGTCAATTTTATAAAAATAGAGTAGTAATTTATTTTTTTATTTTCAAATATTAGTTTTGTATTCCATATAGAATAGCTATAACAAAAAATATAAATATTATTTTACATATTTGTAAAATTATAGTGTCCAAATTACACGTATAATAATTTATTTTAGTTTTCTTGCAAATTAATATTGAAAAGTGTGATTTGGACGTTCCTTATGAATCATTGGAAATGGTTTTAATTATCTTATAGGATACTTACGCAAAGATTTTCAGCTATGCAAAGTTTTTTTTGTTTATTTTGCAACATTTTTCATTGATGCTTGCCTTCCTGACTTCTTCATTTCTTCATTCATTACCTTGTTCAAATAAACTGTGCTAATATTACTATATACAAAAATTTGTAAAACTTAATAAAAGTGATCCTCCAAATCACATTTTTCTAATTAATATTCCATCCAAATTAACTCCAGTGACTTTAAAAAGTTTATTTTCTATGTTAAACAAATGGATTTGTAAGTTTAGTAGATTTTAATTTAACTTTATCTGTAAATTTAATTATTAAATGGATATTTTATACTTATGGATTATTATTTAACTTCGAATATTAAGTACAGTTGTCGGCACGTAACTTGGCAACTTTTTAACGTAGTGGGGGAAGCTTGCGCATATAAAAATGTACTAAAACTTGATGCGCAAACTTCCCCCACCACGCTAATTTCTTGCCAAGAAGTTTGCCGGGCGCTATAATTGTTCATTTTATAGAAGTGTGCATAATATTAATAAGTCACAAGCGAGGTGCAATTTCCTTCACAGAACGGTGTTAGTCATAGCTTAAGATATGTTTTATTTAATATACTTTTAAAATATAAATTTGTGTTTTTTTTCATCCTGTCCTAATGTTCCTTTAACAAATTGTAACAAACAGTCCCTAGATTAGACAAAATGTCTAAATAATATACAGATTTTATATTTAGATACAACATAATAATATTATTGAAAAAACATGGTCAAAAACACAAACGAAATATTAAAGAAGCCCATAGCCTACCCTTTAAGGCAAAAACAAAACCTAAAGAGAGTATAATATACTGTGTCGCTATTAAATTGTAAACTTTTGAGCTAGATTCCCGCGAGTCCGTAACATACTGCTTATAATTTAATGCATTGTTTTCGATAAAATAATAATCTATCAATGTCAAACCGTTGAATTGCGAAGTTAACAATTGATATGGTTTCTTTTCTACTACATAGAGAAGAATAAATGCGTCGAAACGCAACCTGCGCCTGACCAACGCTTGGAGAAGAAAATTCTTGCCATAATACGTAACTGCTATGTATTCGCTTTGTAATCGAACAAAACTAAAGCAAATGACGAATCACAATTTGTAGACAGATAACAATCTTGTGACTCGCGAGCTAGATTAAATTCTAACGATTTTTACAATATAACGGTGCATTTACATCAAACGAACATAGAGCTAGAGCTAGAGTTAGAGCATTCTTTCGCGATCTTTTAGTGTAAACGAAAACTCGTATTCAGTGTTGATCAGTATTAGAACATTGCATGGAATCTTTTCGATCGCACTAAGAACAACGAATGAGAACAAAGAACGTTCCACGCCTGTTTACACTAAAATAATTTGACAAAGTGGGGTTAGAATGAGCATTCGCTAGTTTGATGTAAATGCACCGTTATATAACAGACGACACATGCCAAAAAGTAGGATTCCGATAAAATTTTATATTATCTACGGATATGGGATTAATTACTTTTAAAAATAACATCAGGTGATTTAGCGAGATTGGACCAAAAATGATAACCGTAAGGTATAAGTACTTTTTAATTCCACGGCAACAGAACATACTGGAGAATTGCAATTAATTATCTGGCCAAGCCCAATAATTAATTGTATTATCTTTCACTTATCGACGCCTATGCATCCAAAACTTGTTATGATTTATTTTATTATTTTAACAATTGTCTTGTACCTACTCATTTGTACTCATTTTTTAATATTAAACCAGGATATCCAGTGCAATAGGATTATATTATGAATGAAATCATTATTATTTTATGATTGATTTAGAATCAATAACAAAAGTACAAATAAGTTCCTACTATGGATTCGGCAAGACTCTACATTTCAACTACCTTTGGTACCTAATCTGATATTAAAGAAAAATAAGGCTTAAGCATATTTTTGTATGTTTATAACTATGTTTAAAATTAATAATCTCAGAAAAAACACCTTAGTAATTGTAAATCTATAAAATTATATCGCTTCGATTTTTTTTGAATACCTAAGTAATCGCTTAAATTCATCATTTTACAAGCATTATTGAATGCCAAATATTCGTACTACAAGATCCACAGTTCGCAGTAAATACTTAGATATTCTTATCACGTAATAAAAGAACATTTTTCGAGGGCTGTGAAAAATTGAGAAAATAAAGACACTGAAGGGTCTTTAGCCTAAGTGATTTAAAAGTGACTTGCATCAAAATCTTCGAATCATGTTCAATCAATTTGGAAAGATAAACTTTGTACCCGACAGCCTTGTTATTTGTTGTCTATTTATATAGGTTTTACCAAAAAATAAATGGACTCAGCTAGCCACTCGCTAAGTAGGTAATCGTTTTTTGTTCAGTGATTTGTCTTAAGTTTATCTAATAGTAATATTAAATATAAGACGAAAGATTCGCTAACAGTCACGACACATGTTGCTCAATGAGTAAATATTAAAAAAAGACGTGTGGCACTCGGGGACTGCCGCGGTAAAGCTATTGCATAGCATGCCTTCAAGCCACACCTCCGCGCCCGTCGGAGTGGGGAGCGTGAGGTTTTTCGTTACGGAATTTCTGGATTCGGTCCCCGCGCTCAAGGCCCGCGATAGAAGCTATGCAATAGCTTAATTACCTACTTTTTGTTTTGGTACTTACAACTTTGTCAAGCCAAGTCCAGCCCTTTCGCACACACTCCCTGAAATGTACCTAAACTTACCCATCTTTACTGCATCGGGCTTTAAAATAGTCAATTACCTATTCAATCTTGCTATTTAATTGACAATGGATAAAATTATTTATTGATATATTATGTGAATAATATGCTGTTTCGTCATATTAATAATTAACAAAATCCTCCTGAAATTTTAAAAGAAGAGGTTTTCCAATCCAATTTACTTGACGCGATTTAAAAATTTTGTGGAAATATCTTCCTTTCCTTATGAACTGAATAACCATAGACATTTATCAACTTCTTCATTTCATTCGCGCTGCGTTTAAATGAAGTGTCTTTGAAGATTTAATCCATCACTTGTTCAACAGAGATTAAGGCGTTGAAACATATTTTTTAAGACTCAATTTAGAAACCGTAGACATGATTGAACACTGTTTAGACTTTATAATCGAGTTGTTTGTTCAAGTAATTAGATATTACTGTATTTTAATGGACCTTTGATATCGTCTAGTATATGACTATTCCAGTCCTTTGTGATTATAAATAGTTCTATATCGTGACGAACAATGCTTTGTACATTGAATTCAAAAGATAGTTAGTTATGCCTTGCAAATTTCAATTGTAAAGATATAATATATCTACGCAATTAGATGAAGTAAACTCCAGTTAGTAGCTATAATAGTATGTACTTTGAGCAATATTAACGTGTTTGGATATTCTATAATAATTATTGTTTACGGATAGACTTGTATTGAGTCACAAATATAGCTGTATACAACAGCTGTGATAAGGAGTTGTTATGAATAGTTCCTTATGTACCGAGTGACATAGAGTTGAAAGTATAAAATGGGTAAGTATGTGATTTTTCTATACAATTATGTAAAATAGTTAGCTTTAATAGATAATGTTAGTTCTTTTGTATTTCTGTATATACTTTCTTATATTTTGTACTGTGTAATCTATGTGGTTATAAATAAGTATCCAGTTGCGTTGCATATTATATTATGTACGATTATATTAATTACATAGACGCACATAAGTTTGTAAGTTGGTATATTTTAATTGAACCTTATAACACATCAGCTATCTTCCATACGTATAATAAATTTAAGCTATATTATATATAACTTGTTTTTATTATTGATTTGTTGATTGTTGTTGAGTGCCCTCCAATCTGATGTTTTTGCAATAATATAATATTATGTAATGGGACAAAAGTGTTAATAATTTATTTATAATCAGTGACGTTAACAGTAGGTATTTAGTTTAATCTCACAATTTTCTTTGTATTGAAAATTAATCCTTTTCGCAGTATACTTGTAGGTAAGGTATTATTATAATATTATCTGAGGCAGTATATTAAAAATGTTATGGAGATTCAATTAGGTATATTTATCTACTAAAACAAAGCTCATTTTTTTTTAATATTATATTTTCTTTAGGTAACTAAGTACACATTATTTTATACGGAAAAGTCTTATGTTCAAATCTTTTATGAGTATGTCAACCTGAGTAGGTATTTTATTAATTTAATTCAGGGAAACATTAAAAAATGTAATAAATCCAAGAAAGCTACATAAATTAATTTGATAAGTATAATAGTTTTTTAACCCAAATAATGGCATTATGATTCATTGACCTCTGATTTGCTAGCATTATTGTTGTTTATAGGGAAGTTAATCAAAAATGTCGGATTATACGCTGCAAAGATAATACAGTATATTATCTTTTTAATTATCGCAAACAGATTAATTCGATACATTGACTATATAAGGAATATCTCAGCAGGAGGCCTCAGATAATTCTTAATTATTTTAAAGACAGGGTAGTGTTAAGGTAAGATTTAAATGTTTATTTATCTTTATTACTTATTCTCTGCTTCTGTGAATATTTTATTCTTCTGTTTCTTCGGTGTAATATAAGTAATTTTTTAAACCGGATGAAAGTTTTTCGACTTAAAGAACAATTCTTTATTTAATAAAATAAAACAATTTTTCTTTTGGATTACATTATTTATGTTTAAATTATTTTTTCGTAAGAACTTGCAATTGTTTTTTTAACTTGTTCCTGTGCACGGGAATTTCAAAAGCACGGTTATTGACACGGTGAAAATAATTTTTTAATTGTTTTTTTTATTTGTTCTTTTATGTAATAATATAAATACATATATTATGCGTTGCGTGCCAAACGTACCGCATGTAATGGCTTACAAATCAATCCACCTAGAGGGTAGGAATGTATAATTTATTTGTTGATATATTTATTTCAGTATAAATCGGAATACGATTAAAATTTATCGCTTTACGTTTGCATAAATAAGAATTGCTTATTAACATACCTACTGAAAATATAAATACTCTTTTAACGAGGTAATAAAACGTAAACTTTAATATTACACTACGTTCAAAAGCTCTTACTATTTTATGAAAGCCTTAACTATTCTTTAATGTTTTATTTTAAATAATTTTAACCTCTTTTGATTTGGTTTTTTTATTCCTCCTTCATTTATTATTTCGAATAAAATCTACTTATTTATATTGAAAGAAAGTTTGCAAAGTCAGCCATCAGTATAGAACTGCATGAACTTTAACTAACCATTCTTTAGACTTGTTTTCCTGAGATACCATCCTCTGACTCCAAGAATTTATTTTTAATTTATTTACTCCAAGTTTCAATTCCACGGTTCTAGCCTAAAAAAAAAACAAACAAGAGAGAGGATCTGAGAAAGCATCATTTTCACAATATTTCTAGTTTATACTTTATAGTTTATACTATATTATGTATAATAATTTACAAGTAGAGTCGACTAAATGCAACGTTTTAACATTTTTTGTCAATTACTATCGTTTATAATACAAGTAGAATCGTCTAAAATATACCTAACCCTTTAAAACTTTTTCTCATTTCTTTTTTCTTCCAGTTGCCAGGATGTTTCGCTACATCCTCCTGCTCTCTGCCGCGACAGCGGTGCTGGCATACAAGAACCCGCACTTTGCATCTGGCAGGACGACCATGGTCCACCTCTTCGAGTGGAAGTGGAACGACATCGCCGCTGAGTGCGAGAGGTTCCTCGGTCCACGCGGCTTTGGTGGTATCCAGGTTTGTCCTAATTTGTAAATGTTTTAGGTGTTGGTTGTTTTTTTTTTGTTCTAATTTGTAACAATTTTCTGACTTCGTTGAATCACGCTTCAAAAATATGTTAGGAACTGAGAAACATCGTAGAGGTTGCTAAATGTGTATTGGAAAAATATAAAAAAATTAAAAATACCTTCGTTATAGTATGGGTTATGAATTTGTGTCAATAATTTTATATTGATGGTCAAATGAATCACCTTTCGCTACTTATAGTTGGTATGTTGATACACAACTTATTTAATACAAGCGCGGTACTCTATCGATCATTTTGAATCTTTATTTATACACATCCGCATATTTATTATTTATCAATAATTTGGACTATCTAGATAATTCGACGCGATATAAATTAGTAAGTAATTTCATTTCCCTACATTTTAATGATTAGATAAGTTAAAAAATGTTTAATAAACAATCAAAATCTGAAATTATTTTCACGGGTGGCTTTATCACAATTTTCGATAATAATTCACACATTATAAATATATTTATTTATATAAAAACATTTACTTATATCATAATATAGTATATAAAATTATAATATTATGCCCACGTAACATAATCTTCTTTCACGTGTAATCTAAATCTCTTTCCCTCTGTTTGAACATCATCTTTGTTTAGAAACTTAATATGACGGGCAATCAAAGACATTTCCTACTTATAATGAGTATCTATTATCTAAACAGTCGAATGAGAAAAGTGTATAAAATATGGATAATATTTTATAATATAATATTTTTACACTTAGATTATTTTTTCAACAAATATGAAATAATTTTGGCCTACACCAAGCAAACAAAAAAAATTACTTCGGAGATATATTATATACTATGAAATCGTGTTGCGTTTAATTGAACTGGATACCATTGCTTGTATATATATGTATTTTTTTTTAACTAAATATAAGTTTTGCAAAAATGTCGTGAAAAAGACTTATTAGATATTATGTTCTCTAGGTAGAGCAATGAATAAATACTTGCTAAGAAATACGTGAACTGATATAGCTTGTTAAATAATTTCAGAGACCGATCGATCATTACAGTTCTTGATTAATATTTAAGTTTATCAAATTCAAAATAATAACTTGTTTTATAGGTAATGTTTATTTAGCGAGCAAAGTTTATTGTTTACGGCGTGAATTAATCTCAAGCCGAAATCTTCTTAAGTCAATTATTCAACCGTATTTCTTTAAGCTTAACACCGACTCAAGTTCTTCAAATTACGAATAGAATTTAATTATTAATTAGTGTTATACGCGTTGTTTGGTCTTGTAATATTTGGTTTATTTTCCATGGAAATATGTTGAGATAATTTAGTTTTTGTATGTGTTAACAATGTTATGGTAGCTTTTGATTTTTTTTGTGAGAGGCAGTGTGTATTGGCTTTATGGTGTTTGAATAGATTTGCATATAGATAGATTAATTTTTATTCTCTTTAACTTACATTGTATTTATAAAGCTATGAAAGAATTCAATAGTTTTATTTTTTCATTTATAATACATGTTTCATAAAGTATATAAGATGGGCTATTCAAGTATTTCAGTACAAAAGTAAATAAAACTCGAATAAAATATGTATGTCTAATGAGTTTTCCACATTAATTTGTCATCTGTCCCTAATTTATCTCGAAGTTCCAAATTATATCTGTTAATCTGATTATGTGGGTGAAAAACTACAGACATGATTTTATTCGATTTTCTTCGATAAGTGCTTTTGATTAGAGAATAATCGCTTTATTTTGGAGTAGGTTCTTTGTATAAGCATTTACTATATTCGTCTTGTTTAATACAATGTTAGAAATTAGAATATTGTTTGATAAAAAACGATTCCATCCAGGTGCAAAATATTTTTTATCCAATCTAGATGAGTCAGAGATCATATCAATTATTTTAAATCGTAAAAAAGAATCTAGATTAGGATTGTCCAAATTTATAACATTAAAGCAAAGTTTCATTTTTTATCTACGCATATCTAAAATATGCGATAATATTTACTTGGCGTTACTACTTCTGTTAAGTTTTTGATACTGCAAAAACAATTGCTACAATTAATTTAATTTCTTATTCACAGATCTCTCCCCCAAATGAAAACTTGGTGATTTGGTCTAGGAACCGCCCATGGTGGGAACGCTACCAGCCCATTTCATACCGTCTGGTCACACGGTCTGGCAATGAACAACAATTCAGAGACATGGTCCGTCGCTGTAATAACGCCGGTGTTAGGTAAGGAGCAACACAGTTAAAAGTCTTCCTAAAGTTAAGACGTCTGAAAAATTAATAATTTTTACTGCTTAATTACATATAACTTTGAAAATAAGAAATTACGTAGTAAAACTATAATTGCTTTGTAAAGACACATTAGGCACATAGTTAATAATTAACAGAATGCTTAATATAATGCGTCTGCAAAGCTAAACATTAGTACAACGAAAAAAGTGTTTCATTGGATAAATTCTCTCCCAAATTGCCTCTCGCTATTTATACTTCTGGGCTAATTGGTAAGATCGGTATCGTCCAGTTTTTAATAAAGTTACACAGGAAAAGTAGGTCGTGTGGAAATTTATAAGCTATTTTTGCTAACGTCTGTCATCGAGGGGCTCATACGATAAATTTAACTTCCTGTAAAATACAATTTAGCAATGTTATATTCAAAACTAGATGAGCAATTGAGCAATGATTATTATCGGATTACGCAGATCAGTCTGAGCCGTTTATTATGAATTTCTCGCTAGAGGTGAATTAATTATGATTATTATTGATTTTAAATTAAATTAATAAATTTAACACTTTTTAACATGAACGCAACTTAGCTATATTTTTTCTTAGAAAAACAAAACGTGCCGTAGAATCTAATTCGCACATGAATCAAGTTTTATTTAAACTTAACTCAAGACATGGCTTCGACTTGGGGGACTTGGGTAATCATGCATTACTTCTTAAGTGATCATGTATTACATGTAATTCTTAATCTAAAATATATTCCTCCTCTGTTATTGTGTTATGTTATAGCTATAAATAGCTACCGAATCAATTGTATCTAATAATAATATTACCAACAGGATTTACGTAGACGCCATCATCAACCACATGACAGGAACGTGGAACGAGAACGTTGGTACCGGTGGCAGTACTGCTAACTTCGGCAACTGGCATTACCCTGGTGTGCCGTACGGCAGGAACGACTTCAACTGGCCCCACTGCGTCATTGGTGGAAATGACTACGCATGCTGTGCTGATAGAGTAAGTTCATATTGATTAATAGCTTTCCCCGCGTAATAAAAAATTCTCCTAGAAATGAGATATTTGCTCGTTGTATGAGTGAAGATAGATAGCTCATAGGAACCTATTTTCAGATGGAAAAATCATATCGTTAAAAGCCACCGTTGCGACGTGATAGGAAGACGAGCAAACGAAACACTTTCGTATTTAAGATATTAGTAAGATTAGTATTAGTAGAGTGTAATTGTATATCCAGTTAGTAGTACTTCACTCATACAACGATCATCAAATCTTATGTCATTTAAAAGTAACTATGAAATACATTTTTATATGGGGCATTTATGCATTTATTATTATAAATGTATGTACTTTGGTAGTTTATTAAAAAATAAAACAATTAGAGAAACTTTTTAATTGTAGAAATCTAGAATTAAAAACAATTGCAAATCTGGTGTAAAAGCTGGATAAGCAGCGGTTCTAAATTAATTTAAATATAAATGAAAATTGTGTCTCATTAAAATGAAGAATTTTCCAGGGGTTTCTTTCTACCTGGCAAAAAAACGATGAGCTGAGTGGAGACTCAGTAATTACTCCGTGGTTTGATAATTGCATGCTACCTTCAGTAATTACATTTTTCTGAATACGATAGTTTGTTCGCTTGGTGACCCTATTTGTTAATAAAATATGTATAAGATTTTCTTTATTTTTGTAATTTTCATACATTCATTTGCACATAATACCACACGTATCTCGATTCAATTTGTAACACATACAATTGTTATCTACTGACGTATCTATTTAAAATGAGTATCATAATATTAAGTAGGTAATTACAAATCCATACATTCAATATTTAAACTTTTTGGGACATCTAGTTGACCTTGTCCGCATGAACTGAATCTATTACCCATACCACAATTGAGTAGATCCTTAGTCTAAAACTAGATCCTACAATTCTAATCATTTAATGGAAGTTTTAAGTGTCAATTAATTATTTAAAGGTACGTAACTGCGAGCTGTCTGGTCTCAAGGACTTGAACCAAGGATCTGAATATGTGAGGGGACAGATTGTCGGTTTCATGAACCGTCTCATTGATATGGGTGTTGCTGGATTCAGGTAAGAACTATACTAATGTTTTATGGAACTAGAGCTTTATTTGTAGACCACAATGTATTGTGAAATTGAGATTGACAATCGAATGTGTTATATAGGTAATTTGAATTACCAAAGGAATTATTAAAATGAATGGTATAACAGGTTTAACACAATAAATTATATTATTTAAATGCATTGAGTAAGGCATTGAGTTGTTATTTACTTCGATGTCTTTACATTAGTGCTGGTCAACCTCTTTGAATGACCTGGAACAAAAATTATGAGTACATTATGATGATTATTGATTAATAATATGTAATAAATTTTATCTATCTCTATAGAAGCACAAAGTCATTTACAAAAGTGAAGAAAGTATAGATTTCTTCTGAAAAGTGTGTGTTATCTCTCGATAAAAATCGTTGTATCAAATTGGCACACAAAATGTTCACTAAAAATTTTAAACGAAATAAACAATGTGTTATTGTTTTTTGTTTCCCATACTGTTATTTGTACCTAACAGTTTAAACATTTATACCTTTTAAATCTGCAGTATTTTTGTTTCATTTTTAACGCCTAGAGGCGACGTAAATGGTTCAGTTAGGTACATGAGCGATCCATTGCTATTAATTGGCTGGTGTGTTGGAGCTATTTATTCTGATGCAATAAAATTATTTATACTGATCCTATTGTGATTTATTATGGTGCAATAAAATTATTTATATAGCTACTTTAATGGCGAAATAGGTACTAAAATATTATAGCCTATAATTTGTTATTCCCTAATTAATTACACTGCATACAGAGACTTAGCCAAGTCTGTGAACCACACAAGAACAACAAAGATTTATAAATAAAATATATTTCAGATTAATAATGTCCGTACTGTGTCTAGTACCTACTGTGCATGATAAAAACAAAAAGATTTAGAAATAATTCCCGCAAAGAGCTTTCAATTTTTTTGAAGTGAAAACTTCTTTAGCGGCGTTGAGCACTTTTTCTGTAATGGGTATAAAATCTTAAACTCGCGTCAGGACACGTGACCTGATCGAAAAAGCGTAAGACGGATGGATATCAAACATGCTCAACGTTAATAATCAAGTTTTCACTTCTGCCGGCACTCCCGGAGTGCAACCCGTCTTTTTTTTTCTTTTCGTTTCTATTTGTCTGATTTATGAGTATTTTATATGAGAGGATTTAAATAAAGTTTTAGATATTTACGTTGCGGATAGGAAAATTTTAATGTGCTTTTCTTTATACTAATATGTACATAAAATTAAACCAAGCAATTTTGTTTATCACCACTGTGTCTGATTTCTTCAAATTTTCACAGCATTATAATAATTTTACAGGTTCCATATTTTTTCACATCATTATAAAATGTTCTTGAATACTATAGCAACGAAAAACTTTTCTATACTATACAACAATTTTACCATAACTTCCCTATTCCTCCAGAATCGACGCAGCCAAACACATGTGGCCCGGAGACCTGCGCGTCATCTACGACAGGCTACACAACCTGAACCCCAGCCACGGCTTCCCCCAGGGAGCCCGCCCGTACATCTTCCAAGAAGTAATTGATCTTGGCGGAGAAGCTATTAGCAGGAATGAGTACACTGCCCTTGCGGCGGTCACTGAATTCAGATTCGGCATGGAACTGAGCAGAGCTTTCAGAGGACATAATCAACTTAGGTATGTTTTTGCTTTTATAATAAACAAAAATATTAAGGAATAACTTTCAGTTTTGATTTGGGAACGGACAGTGGAATTTTGTACTTTTCAATGACATGCATTATTAATTTGATAATTGTTAAATGGATGAACTTTATAAGAATCGTAGTAGGTAGGGAAAGGTAGTTTAAAAGTTGGGCAATTTTAAAATGACTCTGTTTGATGATATTTGTCTATAATGGTCAGTGAAATGTCGTATTACAGAAAAGTAGATTTACTCCCATTTTATTATCGTTAAATGGAAGAACTAATGAAAAATTGTAGAGCACTGTAGTTTAAGATATTAAATCCAATTTTTCAATTCAGTCTAACAAATGAGTCTGTGTTTTCTCTGAATTCAATGTTTCCGAGTGTTATTAATAGATTAATTAATATTATAATCAAAAGCAATTCCCTTTCTTTACACTTTTAGAATAAATACAATTAGATAGAAACAAAAGATTCTCCAATACTTCAATTGTTTTCATTCTATTTATAAATTGTTTTCAATTTACAATAGAAATAAAACTCAGTGGTTAATATGTGCTAAACAACATATTCCACTAGTTTCATATTATTTATGTATTTGAAGCACAATTTTATAACAAAATGTTTTTAAAATATCGGGAGAGATATTACGTAGATGTTTGTAGTTTTTCTTCTTCGTTTACTATTACTACTACTTTCATGTATAGTAATAACAGTGAAACTGAAAAAATAGGCCTTTGAAGTACAGGTTATTATTATTCAAACATTTATACACTATACTTTTATCATGTAACATAACAAAATAGTCTTCATGTCTTTAAACAGCAAAATCACTGCTTTCTCATGATAATTTATCTACTAAGAATATAAATAGTAAGTAAGCTGCAGGAGACTAGTCTTAAGCTATAGTCAGTCCCCTGTGCTAATATTGATTGAGTCATCTTTTAACCTACTTCTGTACGTACCAAGCTTAACAAACCTGAAATTCCAGATGGCTATCCAACTGGGGTCCAAGCTGGTCGCTCCTAGCGTCCACCGATGCCCTCGTCTTCATTGACAACCACGACAACCAACGTGGTCACGGTGCTGGTGGTGACATTCTTACCCACAAGACCCCGAAGCAATATAAGGGAGCGATTGCCTTCATGTTGGCGCATCCTCATGGTGTCGCTCAGCTGATGAGCAGCTACCACTTTACGGACACAGAAGCAGGACCTCCAATGGACTCTAATGGAAACATTCGCTCGCCGACTATCAACTCTGTAAGTATTTTCAATAACTGTTTAAAATTCTGTATACACATACGTATACGTAATGAAATAGGCATAGAATTTTTGTTCAATGTGATAAATAGTTTGTAATGAACATAAACTAAACAATTGTGTTTTGAAATTATACCTATAAATATACATAGAAAAACATTTTAACATCAATCATTATAAAAATTTTAAAGTGACGTGATGTACATTTCTTTGTCTAAATAAATAAACTGTATCTAAAAGTATACTTACACTATAAAAATAATAATATAACAAGTAGAGTTATTTTTGGTAAGTGTATTGCCAGTTAATAATCTTGTTAGTGTACAAGAAAAAACCGAAGACGCACTTTAGTTCGTCTTTAAATAAACATCTTGTTAATAGCTTGTTTACTCAAGTTCTTGGTAAAGGCAACAATATAACGCTTCACAAAAAATACAATGATATTAACGCGATACTTTGATGACAAATACAAACGGTTTCTAGGTTCTAGAAATATCTTTTCTTCGAAACTTCTTTTTCACATCAATTTCCAGAATCAGATTAGTTAGTTTCATAGTTGTTCAATTTAATAAATAATTTATGATTCATATTAAATTTAGATCGTAATAATATTATAGTTATCAAAGTGACTATTTCTATTTTAATATTGTTATTTACATGAGAATGAGATAATATAATGAGACCCGTGATATGTGTCAGACACAGGACTGACACCGGGAGTAACCGTCTGCTTACCATACAAAAATAATATTATGATATATTTAAAAAGCGTTATAAGTAAGAAATAAATTTTAAAATAATATAATAATTATATATATAGCTTTATAATAATATTTGTACAAAAATAGTGCAGTCTTTCGCAGTACCCGTAAGGTTTCCTATTCTATAACACCTACATGTTTGTATGTAACCGACTCTTAGACTCGAATTTTACCCACTTTAAATGGACAGATTTTAATCAAACTTTGCGAACTTATCAAGGATCGGGGACAATACAATAATTCCATGAGTTTAAGCGACTTATTTACGTTTTTTTAACTACACATGCTATGTAAATTTTGTGTGCACTTGAACATGACCTATCTATTTATTGCATCGAAATGTATACGATATAATATCTATGCAATAATATATTTACTTTATTCTATCAAATTTACAAGTTATATGCAATAAACTATTCTATCTTACAGGACAACAGCTGCGGCAACGGCTGGGTGTGCGAACATCGCTGGAGACAGATCTACCAGATGGTAGCATTCAGAAACGCAGCTGGCAACACTGGGCTCTCCAACTGGTGGGACAATGGAAACAACCAGATCGCCTTCTGCCGTGGTGGACAAGGTTTCGTCGCGTTTAACAACGAGAACCGCGACTTGAACCAGAGCTTGCAGGTTTGTTAATTAAATAATACACAATTTGGCGTTTTAGGGAAGACAACAGAGACACAAAAACTATAATTTAATGATTAATAGTGTGTTCAATACTTCAATATCATATGTTTTTTAATATTAACAACAGTCCGATCTATGTCTAGATTTTTTTTAATATTATCTTTAAAAAAGCACAATTAAGTTCCATCTAAATAGAATTAATTTATGTCATGTGTAATCTGTTAAATCAAGTACCATAAAACTCGTACTTCACATAAATGATATAACTTTTACTAAATAAATGTCGAGGAGAATAAAATAATACTCCACGAGGTAGAAATGAAACGCAATTGTATTATTCTATTCGTCTCAGCGGTTTAGGTTGGGGACAAGTCTTAGGAAAAAGGAATTTTACGCTCTTATTCCGCACTAGTTTGCAAATGGAAACGTCTACAGGATTAATTCATAGCTCCTTATTGTGGGATTTTGAAAACATAATATGTAATTATATTCGTTATACAAGGAATGATATAAAGACTTGACCAAGAAAAGGTCACATTATAATAATGTATAGCGTGGGTTTTCACCTTGTTGATGTCAAATTATTTTATAAAAGTAAACTACGTTATTCCTTAGTAAAATAAGTGAGGAGACAGAACAAGATTAGGGTAATGATAGATAGATAAATCGATATTAGATCGCGATTTACGTTTAAGTAGATCTTGAGCTTTTTCGTGAGTTATAACGAGAAAATTATGATTGTATTAACTCCTCTATCATACTGTATAGTCCTTCACTGATGAAGATGCAGAGCATTCATCACCATGACGTTTACATTTTGATTTTGGTAACTTTTATTTGAAAATGAAATGGAATTTCAGCATTGTCCGCTTAGATTTGTAGAGTAGTTGAATTGAATCGCTCGTGAAACTCCACGCGCGAAAATTCACTACATTTTTCCCAATCGAATAAGTGTTGACGAATTTTTCAATTCAATATAAATGTATTGAACTGACTTGTACAAAATCTGAAATAAATAATAAATAATCTTAGGTAAAATGTTATTTTATTTATAAGCACATTATAACGTTTCATTATAACTTGATATATTGATTTATAGTTTGCGAAATAAGTTCCTGCTGTATGGCTCCTATATTTTTACTACCACCTCTCTGCCTAAACCTTTCGAAGAAGATATCTATAATGCAACACTTTAATATTAGTTTTTTATAATTCAATAATTAATAAACTATATTTTGTTCTAGACTTGCCTGCCAGCCGGTAGATACTGCGACGTGATCTCAGGAGCAAAGGTTAACAACGGCTGTACCGGCAAAACTATCACGGTCGACGGCAATGGACGCGCCCAAATTCACATCGGTGCAAACGAACAAGACATGGTTCTGGCTATCCACCGAGGCAATGAGGTAAATTGAGTTAATAATAATTGATATTTATATTATAGTAGATATTTTGAATGTTAGAGATGTTTAAAAATACCCTAAAGAATAGGTACGAATTTAGAAGTTAATAAGAATTTCATATTAAATGGAAACTAATAATATGTTACGTTTTTAAATTTTCTGTTTTAATTTGTAAGAATGATAATAATATTCAGTACGTCCAATATCAAAAGTTTGATTGAGTTGAAAATAACAAAACTTTTTTGTCAAATCGTATTATAATTTTTCATATAAAACATTGTAACAATGAAACTAATTCATTTTTTTTTATTTCAGTCAAGACTGTAAGGTTGACACGCGTAATGAAGATTGCTGAGAAGTGATAAAAGTGTTTTTATGTAAAAAGAAAATAAATTTGTGATACAAATTTCCTGAGTTTTATTCTTACATTTGAAGTCCTGCAAAATAAGATAATTATTAAAATATCAAGGCATATCAATCGCTCAATAAATATAATCAAATTTTTATGAATTTAAAAATGTTAACAAGCTTATGATTACAGATTAATTAATGCAGTAATCTGGCACTTATCTTAAAACTAGATATCAAAGTCAATAATAAGATAAGACCTCATAAAAAACGTTAAATGAAATTAAAAAATCAGAGACTGAATATTGATAACGTATTAAATCTATACTTATATTATAAAGCTGAAGAATTTGTTTGTTTGTTTGTTTGAACGCGCTAATCTCAGGAACTACTGGTCCGATTTGAAAAATTCTATAGGCTATATATCATCACGCTACGACCAACAGGAGTGGAGTCACGGGGGTGAAACCGCGGGGAGCAGCTAGTAAAAAATATGTCCGGGAAGAGTGGATTTATTTAATTTACTCGGCCTTTTTATTAACGAACCAATTTGGGCACTTTCTTCGAATTTTGATTGAAGTAAGAATTCTGAGTCGACTTGAAGTCGAATCCAATTAGCTAATAAAAATTTGGAAACGGAATTTTTTGTGCCATTAATGTAAATAAACGATTTCTATTTTGTTCGTTCACTTTTTCCACAATTTTGAGATACCTATCAATAATGTCACGAAATGAACAATAAATATATTTGTTGTATGGACCAAGTTTCAAATAAATTTATTTATTTAGTTGATCATTAGCTAAGTATAGATAAGTTTCTTCCTTACAAAAATCTCACCTCGTGTGGAGACGAATTTTTTTGTTTCATCATAGATTATCTACTGCGGTAATTGTCAGGTAGTTAATATAGATTTTCTTATAATGCAATTAGGTTAATTAATTTAATTGTAACAATTTACCAAAGTTTATAATTTAATAATTATTATTTCATAAATAATTTTCATATAATTTCTAACCTAACGAAAAAGTTGAAATCAGGATTCAATGGGACACGTCTTGCCTTGGAATTTTCTGAGAGCAACATACATAATACCTACAATTATTTTTTTAAGAATGTATAGAGTATAGATCAAACAAAACTAAAATGTCGAATACCCGACAAGACAATAATTTGATGAGCAACTATATATTGTTATGTACAGAATGTAATATTGACCTTACATTATGTTATAGTTGAATGACCTATAAATTCAAAAACATTGCCTGTATGTTATTGGATTACATATTTTTCAAAAAGTTTAAACCGTACGTTCTTTGTAGTTTAGATCCCTATCTTATCTAAATCTAGTCTAGCAATTATAAATGTTATTAGTAAGCCATTGCAAAATGAAGCTTATAAAAGCGGGTTAAAAAAAATTCTTTTATTTCTTAGTAAAAAATAAATCAACATTCATTATATTGCCACACTACATTGCTACACCGTTACTTTTCCTTATGTTGTGAAAGTCAGGATCTTTGTTGGGTTCTTTGAAATATTCATTTAATTGTAAAGTCTAATTCTACAATGATGTTATTTAAACAATTCGCTCGGTAGAGGTAATAAATCGTAATGAAATATACCCGTCAATATCAAGCAGTAAATTGGACAAGTTATAAACAGAATTACGTAAACTCCTTACAGTTTATAAACTTTAGTTTATAGACTGCTAAGAGCTCTATCTAAAAATAAAGGTGTTGATTGACTTGGAACATTTTTGTTCGACCTTCGTCTGAAAGTGCAAAAACAAGGTTCTATCAGTTATCTATTCTGTTTGTTTTTCACAAAAACATAATAATTCCATGTAAAACGTCTAAAATATGCATCCCTTATTCCATGTTTACATTGATATTAATATAGGAGAGTCGTAACGATTGTTACAAAGTTAAATTTTTTATTGATGATGAAACCGTATAGATATAATTTTCATCACAATGAAACAGGTGCGTGTACAAGTGCATGCTCAAAATAATAAACTCGTTACTCTTTACTTTTATGCACATTAAAAATCAGAAAAAAAGATAAAGCTAGGGATCTTATTCTTGTTTAATACATTATTCTACTAGAAATATTTAAAGGAGGCCTTTGTCCAGCAGTGGACGTCTCAACGACAAATGACGACGATATTTTATTTACATATTTTGCTTCTAACATATTTTGGTTGACATGAATTTATAAAAAAGAACATCTGTGCCGAGCACACGTGTCAGAAGTGAAACTTCTTTGGCAAGATTCAAAGATATCGATAATCGTCGCCTTACTCCATGACATGACGGTATTCCCATGACGCGACCTCGAAATTTTACTCTAAACGAACAGACGTTTCACTTCTAAATAAATAAAATTCAATATTAAACCTTGATTGAAAGGATTAATCATTGAACGCTGTAGATAAAATAAAAATAAAAACTGCCTACACGTGTCCCTTCAACAAGCAATAAAATCGTTACTGTATCGGATTTTTAGCTTTGATTGGATACCATTTAGCATAAAATGGAAACCAATTATGGATATGTATGTAAATTGAACTCTGAGGGTATTTAAGGTAAAGGCTCCTAATACGGCGGTAGTCAAAATCGCTTCCTATTACGGTAGTATTTCTATTTTCGAGTTTTATTCCTGTTTTATTAATTTTAAGTACACCAAAACGTAAACTATTTATTCCAAATCTATTACTTCATGACTTAACTAACGTTTGCAAGTATAGCACATAGACAACACAACAAGA
This sequence comes from Colias nastes, assembly GCA_907164665.1. Taxonomy (NCBI): domain Eukaryota; kingdom Metazoa; phylum Arthropoda; class Insecta; order Lepidoptera; family Pieridae; genus Colias; species Colias nastes. Next base: position 23,592 of record CAJQZM010038839.1, read on the forward strand.
TCAATCAATCTGTGTAACGGCATCGACGTGAGAGGTGTTTCCATACAAACGCGAAACAACAAAAGTAATTACACTAATATTTATAAACTAAGTTTTTCGTATTAATAAGCCGTTCAAGTTTGTATATGTATTGTTTATAGCATTTTCCTACTATTACACTCACTATTTAAATAGCTTGTTTCATATTTGTAAGTCATTTTTAACCCAAAAAATAAGAAATAAAATACCGCCGTAATACGATACGAATTTTATAGATTAATCCTAATACGGTGGTATAACTCCGAAATAGGAAAAATACTGGGCATGTTTAATTGTTTATAACTTTCAATTTATTTACTTATTGAATTAGTTCCAAGATTAGTTGAAATAATTATTAATCTGATAAATTAGAAACCATATTCTGCGGTATGTGTTCCTAATTAGAAATCCAGTTAAATATGAAAATGGTTGAGTACAAAATGTTTGTTTCTTAGAAGGGGTAAAAATAGGAAGGTGTATTTTAATTTATCACAAATCATTTATTTTGTATAACTGTTGATTTGAGTTTTACACATCTGAGCCAAAAAACTGTTATCGTTTGATTAAGATTTACATTTTCTTGTTTATCGAATTTTTGATGGGTCAGAATTAGGATTATTAAAAACACGAGTAGTTTTCCTATTACGGTGGTAGTTATTTCCAGGTAACTCTGTATTAGGTTATATGATCTCCTATTACGGCCCTATTCATAGAACATAAAATTACCAGATTTAGGGTTGCGTAAATAAATAAGAAGTTTTGTATCTTTTTTTGTGGATTCTTATTTGATATGCGTGTTTTTTTTTTTTTTGATAAAACCAAAAGCAAAAGTGAAACACATTAAAAGTGAATCATCGTAATCAAATCAATGGTCAATGAATGAAAAACTTACAATTTACTTTACTAACACATTTATATTATTTAATAAATATTATTTGTACGGAACTTCAATGAATATAATTTCTGACCCTCCGTATTAGGACCCGTCTACCGCAGTAATAGGCTCTGATCAAAATCATACCTCCGTATTAGGGAAAATCGGCCTGACTATTTAAATATTTTTTTAAAATAAGAAATATCATGAAAATAAACATAGACTCAACAGAAATACAAAATTTAAGTTCCACTTTTAACGATTAAGTGGTTTGGCACCTTTAGAAAGACTTACAAATGCTTATTTTTGTTACTTACTTTCAAATGTTGTGAAATACCTCCGTATTAGGTGCTTTTACCTCGAGATTTAGTTTATCCGTCGAAGACATAAGACATAAGATATAATAATATAAGAAGGATAGGATAGGATATTGCACTATATTTCTTCGTTTGTTCGTGAGTTTGTATTATTTTTCAGATGATGAATATAAGTATATTCATGATAGGAAAGATTTCTATATGATATTTTAAAATTTCTAGGTGATAATATTATGTTATTCATAAAAATGAGTAAACACTCGTAGAGTTATTAGGCGGCTCCTTCTATCAAGAGAATTGAAGGTTTTTTATAGGAATAATGAACTCTACAGTTTGTGTAATTAATTAAATTGCGTAATTTAAAAGTTTAATATTTCACATATTTTACATGCTTCTATAAAGACTACAGGATATTTTAATTTAAAATACGTAAACTTTCAAAGTTGTCCATACATTGTATCATGTAAAAGGCAAAAAAAGCTTAGGGGAAATAAAAAATCCTGCCTTGCTATTCTATTTCAGAACATTTTTATCGATCCTCAATACAATCATTACAATATAATGGCCAGTAACATTAAAAGGCGTTAAATAATAAAAACGAAATGTAGTTTAAATTAGTTGGAAAGCATATCTAAATATTAGATGTCTCCTTGACCCAATACGGGGAGCTTTCCTGCACTAAGGAATAATAATTGAACTTATTGATTCAATTTGTAACTCTAATTTTTCATAGATTGATTGATTTACGATACAATTCCAATTTCCAACATTGCTTATTAGACTATTTTTATATTTTGATATGAAATTTAAAAATAAAGGGAAATGTGTGATTTTCATCATTATTTTTTGTAATTGGATTTTGAAAGGTGTTATTGGAAATTAGGATACATAATACATATTATTATGCTTATGAACATAAACAATGCTTTTTCGTTTATTAATTACATTCGCCTAATTCGATATAATTTGCGAGTAATTTTTTATAGGAGTAGGCCATTTAAAAGTCTTTAACTAGAACAAGTTTTATTTCCATGAATAAGTTACAACATTTCTAACCCCGTTATGAAATGTCATAAACAATAGAGCTAATTTTGTTACATCCACTAGCTATTAATAAATATATTTCTCCACAACTGCTTTCTTTTCCTAATCTAATAATGTAACAAAATAAACTTTTACAAGCATGAATAAATTGTCGTACACTTCTGAATTCAGTTATACCTGTATCAGACATGGGCTTATATTAGAACTATAATAATACATCGCTGTGTTCAATTGACCTGTTTGCTCGGGGTGAATTTTTCCAATTTTCTATCGTAAAAACTAAGCTCTTATGGGTTAACTTTGAATATACCCCAATGGAGCCGCCCATTAGCTTCAGTTGAAGTCTGAATGCGCGACATAGAGCACGCGTCACGACGTTTGCTGCTCCGTGAATTTTTAATATCGATGTTTAATGTAGCTTTTCCTACACAAACCTCCCTTTGAACCACTCTGTATTGACAATAGAATAATGTTTCTTAGTTTTAAGTGATTTTAATGGAAGAATAGATTGTGTTTGTGAGTTTGAACGAATTCTTGATAAGTTTTCGAAGTGTACGCGAGTGGAGATAGTTGGGCTGGCGTCCTGAAATTTATTCATTGGACAGGTAAGTAATTAAAGGTTTATTATATATATTTTAACATTATAAAATTTTGCTAAAAATTTTAATAATGTAAAATAAAATAACTTTACATAGTATTTAAATTATTTTTCAAATTTCAGTAACCTTTATTTTGATACCTGTCGAAGTTAAAACTGAATTAATGGTATATTGTCTGTTCGACATTGTATTCAAGTACAAATATGATAAACTATGATAAGGTGAGTAGAGTCGTCATTACAAAAATGTCAGAATGTAATTACTTAGCTAAGTAATTGCCTTCATGTTCGTATGTTTTGACAAATGTTATTACTAATAAATTGAATATTTAACTTTCAACGGTACAATTAATACGTCTGGCTGAAGTTCAAAATAGATTAGATATATTTTATTAAAATAACTCGCTATTAACATTATTAATCTACTATTATATTATGGTATACTTGTAACAGGTTTTATAAGACTGAAACGACTTCTATAAAGGGGAAAGCAAGACTACCCGTGGTGTGTAAATCTTTCACGCAATAACGGCTGGTCAGATTTTCGTGTATTTTTAAATTTGGAGAGAAAGATAAATTGTAGTTTGAATAATGTTCAAGCACCATACAAGTAAAGCTGAAATACCTATGTTCATCTAAATATAAATAAGAAGAAGATAATGGACCAAAAAGTCTTTATTATTTTTTAACTAGGTATAAGAGATCAAATTTTACTTTTGTATAAAATAACTATGTGGTTTCTGTAATTAGAGAGGTTTATTTAAGAATGTAATACTATTCAGGGCTAGCTTTAAGTCGTCTATCAGTTGTACATTTTAATAAAATAATAAATAATAACAATAACACAAACAACATAAGAGACATAACAATAAATCTTTATTAGCAAGCAGGCCAGGTACATTAAAAATTAACAATCAGCTATGTACTTACAAACTATTTAATTACTAAACCTACAAGCTAAAAGGAATGCCGCTCAGCATTTTACAGTGAAAGCTTAGGCTTTCACTGCAGAGCTGATTTTCAGCGACACCTTATTTATATATTATCTAATTATAAAAATATGTAATGTTAAAATTCAATATAGGTTATAAATAAATAAATAAATATAAATAGAATAAAAAAGCATAATAAATAAAATCATAAATAGTAGTACTTATAAATAAATAATGTATATTTTGTTACGTGAATAAATATATTATAAATAAATACATATTGAAGCCAAAACCAGACTAAGTGCGTAGATACAACGAGCAACGGAAAGTTTAAACGTGTTTCTGTTTGTGTAAAAGGTACGCTGTTAAATGTTTATTTAAGGAGAATTTTGACTTTGGTAATACTATACAAGAAATAGAGTCCTCTGCCGTCTGTGAGCTTTGTTATTATCTATGATTTAAATAAATTTCCTGAAAGCCAAATTATGGAAAATTACAGATAAAAATTAGGTTTATGAGGTACGAATTTTATCATATTTTTCAAACCAGAGCGCATTATTTTACGAGTATAGGTAGGTAGTTAGAATTTAATATTATAAATTTATAAGAAATATGTAGAGCTTTTTTATATTGTGTAATATTTTAATGTATGTGCCTAGGTGTGTAGTCATGTAATTAAGATAAGTGTATGGCAATAGTAGCCGCGATTTTCCTGAATAAATTTCATTAAAACCTTGGGTGCGACGTATAGATAATTTAAAAACGCCTCTATCTACAAAAATGATTAATTATAGTTATCATTATGTATATTTTTATGAGCATAATGCTTATATGTGAAGGGTGTAAATGTACCTTTAAATATTTGAAATCAAATTATGCAGAAATTTTTGCTTTAGAAGCGAAAACTCAAAGGAGACCATTTTTTTTTGTTTGGAGAATAGGCCCACCTCAATTTCTTAGCGTATATTAATGAAATGTGTGTTAATTTCTTCCTTGAAGTCCCCAGATTACAGTGGTGACATTACTTTTACATGTTTTAACCGGAATCTCAAACACGATGTGCAAACATTCACCTCATTCCTACATAAAAACTAACTGATAATGAGCGATTTGTCTTGTGTGACCCATCCGAATCATTGGGTACAATATATTTAAATAAATGAATAAATAAATATTAGAAAACATCACATACATTGTCACGATTCCAAGCTCGGAAATCGGAAACAGCGAAGGTACCACAAACACAGAGACCCGATTTGGTTATAAATAGTAGATATAGAAAATAGATATAAGTGTGAGTACCTCAAGTTTCTGGACCTTATACGATTTTAGCGATTGGGAAAACTGATTAAATAAGAAATTATTATTTAAGTAGGTAGGTACGTGATTTATGACTAGGAGTAGGTACATAGGTAATGGTCACGGACGAATTCTACCTATACCCGTGGCCCCGTCGTTTATGTGGCTTGACGGAACACAGTGGGGTTTTGGTCGGTAGGAATCCGACATAACCCGCGGCCCTTTCCCCGGAGGCCGTGGGTATCTATGCAAGATTTCCCCACTTTAAAAAAAAAAAAAAAAAAAAAAAGGTACATAGGTAATATTAGGATAGGTTATAGCCATTTGCACAGCTATGCTATTATTCATGTTCTATTGTAATATTAAACGCTCTTAAGTTGTAGCAATTACATTTTAAAATAGGAAATAAAAACATTGTTTATGTTAAAAACATTACAACCACATTACAACTACGACAGAGGAATCTGACATATTCTGTCAAAGCAGCCAATAGATGTAACGTTTCGTTACACGGATTTTTTTAGCTGAGTAGAAACAAATTATTTTATTTGATTAATTACAGGATTTAAAATCGCTATCAATCACATTCTTCTATATAAATAGGAATAAAAACAGTTTCTAAAGTGATTTGTTTAAGGCAGTTTTTTTCGCTTTTTGATTTTATTTTCATTCTATCGATAAAAACGTTTCGTTCCAGTTTTTTTTAATGTTGGCCATTGTTCTTGGTTTCTAGACAGCACTACAGCAGGGATGATATCAAAATAAAGCTTTTTAATTCGATTTCATGATTCCGGTTTCGTTTGTAAAACAACGAAGTTACAAAATTCATAATATAATTTTATATTTTTACACGTTTTTTTTTTATTACTATACGTTACCGAGTCTTGGTGGGCCCACAAAAAATGGTCTCCTTTTGTATCTACTTATGGAAAAATATATTATTTTCAAACGAGTTACATAAACTGAATATAAATTGCATTGAGGTTAAATAAAAACAAATAAGATACGCTAATTGGTGTACATTCAATTAATATACAGACTTATTTGCTACGTCTAGTTACAGAAGGTTTTCTTTAAAATGTTGTTTCTCTAAATAACGAATAAAATTTAATTATTCACTATAAAATAGTGCAGTCGTGAAATGGAGAAGCTTCGCGAACACAAGTGGGTTTAATGCATATTCAAACAAGACGGGATTTAATATTATATTGCAGTCTATCAAAGAACCTTTTAGAATACTTAACTTTGATACTTGCTTTGGAAATAAAGTGCTATGTTGACAGGGAATATTAACGCGAAAATATTTCATACACTAAAGAGATAATAATATATATATCTACAATGCTTTTTATAAAATATTTTGCTACTTATTAATTCCGCTCTCATATAATAGTGTGACCCACAAAAACCAATAACAAATTAAGAAAACATACAGATAATTGAAATCAACATTTAAAATTATTCTCTTTTATTGCTCTATCAGGATTGATATGTCTATTATTTTTGCAAAATACGATTAGAGAGTAGCTTGTTAACCCCTAGCAGGCGCAATCCTATTAAAAAATAAAATTAATAGCATTTTACATATTTTTTAAATTTCGCGGTTTGCTTCTTTCACATACTTCCTTTGCCTCGCCTTTTGCTTTGATACCTTAAAACAATACTTGATGATTGAGATTCTTATATAAAACATAAATTTCACATATCATAATATTATGATCAACGTCGTATGTTAAAAAAAAAAAACTAATTTTAATAACAGAAATTAAACGTAATTGGAAGACGAAGGTGGTAATAAAAGTAATAAATTATGTAATTTTCATACGCCTGCCAAAGACCTTGAAAATTAATTACATCAATGTACTGAAACGCTAAATACTGTATAGGTTGTATAGACAGGCTTTACAACCAAAAAGAAATGAGAGTTTGTCACGACAAAACAATAGTTAAATTTATGTACTTTCTCGGGTATAAAATCTAGTCTACCTTCATCGCGCTTTGAATCTTTTCTTCATAAACGTAAAAATATATTAATATTCATGTCCATGTTATGACGATTCTTAAAATAAAACTAAATATACCGTATTTAATTTTGTACACTATCTCTTACAATGTTTGGGACAATTAAAATGTAACAATCCTCTCAGTTGAAGGCAATAAAAATAAATAATTAATTAGCTCGACTCAAATATACAATGTTTCATTTAGCTTGAAGTTAATGTGTCTTAAGTTTATTACCTCTTAACAATTTAATCATAATAATTATTTAGATACTAAGTTTTGGTAAAAGCAGAAAAATTAAATTCATGTACCTATTAGTAAAGTTACCAATAGATTATAAAGACTTTATTATAATTCTTAGATGGAATACTGCTACAATATTATATCAATTCAATCTAGGAGATAATTATCTCGTCGATAATTTTATTCAAAGGCAATCCGATTGACTAAAATTCTATTACAAGTCGTTTTAAGCTCACGACCATTGTCTCGTCTCTATTACTTCTTCGTTTCTTATAGTACCTACATATTCACATTTTTTGAGTTTATTCACATACATTTCAATTTGAATTGGTGACACATATTTTCTCTTTATTATTTTAGAAATTTTGGGTCACGTGGAAGAGGGTTTTAATGTTACAATGTTCTTAAATATCATTTATGTATGTATTTTATAACTATTGTGATGTCCCATGTGTGGTCTAATGTTCAAAGTGATGAAGGGTTTGTAATACATAACCTATATGAAAACAACAAGTCGTTTATTATGACCCGAATTATATTGACCGACCCGCGAAGGCGCAAAAAAAACCGAAATTTACTTAATAATAATTTATTGTAATAAAAAAATTACATTTTAAATTATATCTAACTTAAACTACGTCCCTCCGGTTCAATGTTGGAACCAAGAGTGTCCATCGTCTTCGGCGGGGCAGCGTCGCGGTGGTGGTGATTGCCGTAATACTCTCTGGAATCGCAGGTGTGCGCGATGTCGCAATCGTTACTGGGTACAAGTCCTTACTGGGTGGCCTTATGCATCTTCTTATAATTAATGCGTGTTATATGTACATAACACCCGTCTTTCTTTAATAAATATTTTGCGTTTACAAAAATAATTAATAAAATTACGTTTGAAATTACGTAAAGTTTAGCTTTATCATGTGGAATCTTTTATAAGTAAAGACATCAAAAGAGCCAGGAAACATTACTTGAAAAACTTACGTAAATGACAAATTCTTTTGAAAACCCACTCGAACTTTAATTATAAATTCCGCTTGAACTTGAATTATTAAGCGAAATAGCATTTTAATAACATATGTATATTTAATCACTAGGTAGAATCCATTGTACTGCACCGTTTAACTATTTTTATTGGGGTTTAACAATTGAAATTTAACTGTGAATAAATAATTATTGTAAAAAAGACAATTATTTTCTGTATAGGGTCTAAATTTTAAAACATCGTCTAAGATGAGCGTAAATTTTGTAAAAAATGTATGTAATTAGAGACAGTTCAATGGCTAGTCAAGATACGAGAATTAAAGGCCAGTTAAACCTTGCGTTTACCATTTCTATGTTGCGAAATCAACTAAAGAAACAACATTCTGTTTTACAAATTTTCAATAAAAATTGTAAGTGCAGCACTATTGTTGTTGAGTCGCGACCAAGAGACGCGACAAACGTCGATTGACAGGCATTGTCCCGTATTGCAAGGACGCAAAACATGTAATTTGCATTTCCTCACTATTTTCCAACAAAGTGGATATAAATCGACGTCTGAAAGTTTCCGTCTATAAGTAGATACTGGGTATATTGAATAGAATAAATTTTTAAATAGGTGAGTCAGTTCTTAATCCACATTTATTTCTGAAAATTGTAATGAAGTAACACTGAAAATGTTTTGATACCGTCGTGTGTAAGGTTGTATATATTTATTTGATGAAACATGTACTGAGTTTAAATCAATATCTCCAATGAAATTTTCTCTAATTGAGCGATTTAAAAATGACTTTTACAAAAAGGTATTTTATATTAATTATTAAATAAATATTTATAACAACAGAATACAAATATGGTATAGTCTGTGTCTAGTAATGTTTGTATATACCTAACCTTTGGAGCCAAAGAAAATTATTACGATTTCAGTTTGTTAATATGTTTTTTTCCCACTGAAACCAACTGTACCGAACGTGACGATATCATCACGGACATATTATTGCGTTTTTATAAAGAGTAACGAATGCGTAATACATTTATTTTAGATACAACTAAAGATGATCTACAAAAAATATCATTTAGTGCAAATATACTGGCAACAGCTGGACATGTAGTTCTATAAATATACAAACATTACTAGACACAGTTCAAAAGTCGTAGATAATACGTAGCCAAAGTTAGGATAAGCTTGCTGAATATTGAAACTGCTATCATATCCTAACCAATGTTTAGAGGATCGATAGTTTCCTAAAACTATTAACAGAGAATATTATAGTACGCTAAGTAGCCTAAACCTTTGTTTTAGTTTCGTGGGTTGATGATTTGAAGTTCTTGTGTATGTATATACGGTTGTTAAATAATATATATATAAAGAATAGGTACTTTAATAAAAGTATTAACATCTTATTAGTGATAAATGATATCAAATAATGGTTTTAACAAAATTGTTATATTATAATGCTTATTCCTATGTTGTTTCTATTTCACCTCTAAAAATTATCAATTATTTGAAAAGTTTTTGTTTATCTATCTTCATCTCTGCAATTTATTTAAAAGATATGAACAAAATGGTAAATAAAATAACTCAACCGGAAGCATCGGTAACATAAATAAAATGATTGGACTATTATTTTTGTAAAAAACAAATTTCGTTTAGGAAGACTCCATATGACAATCGAAATGCTATATTGTAATTGGCCAATCATGTTTATCGACACGCATGTAGAAAAATATAGGTCCCGCGTTGAAACGCGAGCAAAAGCAAATAAAATAATAATTAACTTGACATCAATACGATGATGACTAATGAGACGGACTGACAAGTTTTTATAATGTGGCACAAGTACTTGCTCGCCGTTATTTCTCTAAATTATTAAAAAAAATTATCTGTTGTTTGATATTTGTCCTTCAATTGGTCCATTATAATCTGATGATTTTGGCAGAAAATTTTAATATCAACGACAAGAATAATCCCACTCAACATAGAAATGTAAAATTAGACGGAGCAAGTGACCAATTCGTTGGAAAACTATATGCATTTGTCTAACTTCAGAAGAGTAATATTTCCTAATGTCAACGTTTTTGGATACTTTTTATTTCTCTCTGGTCCTACTATTGCAATAACTTTCTTACACTAGGGTTTGTTACATGAAACGGGTTATTAACATTCGTCCTTGACATTTTCATGCAACCTATTAGGTGCTATGACTCCACAGTGCGAGCGGCCTCGCGAAGCAATTGCTGCGCGAAGCACTTGGCTCAGCTGAGGAAAAAGCCGCAAACGCTCTAGTACTTTCTTGAGTTTGGTTTTACGCGAGTATTGTACATTTGGTCGGGTTAAATAATATAAATAAATCGCGTTTAAAATCCATTAAAAATCTCTAAAGCACGCGTAATTTTCCTCTGCTGAGGGACCAGTAAAATGATAATCGGATGCGTAACTGGCAATTCGTAATTGCAAATGAAGTCCTGTATGAACATTTGATTTGCACTGTTAGGTGAGATTGGGCTTGAATTATGCGACATTATAATAAAGTGTGACTAATCAGGACACGAGAGGTGATACATGGTCGCTACATTTGCGTTATCTAATTCAATTTATGGTCTGTGATAGTTCCTTATTATTATAAATATTTAAAATTTATGAACGTTATCATACATGCTTAAGTGCTTTATTTTTTTTTGTTTTTAATGATATAAAATTTTGCTTTAAATACTTTTTTTTATTCACCGGTAGAGTATTATTGATTTGAAGATTTACTTTATTGCTGGAAACCAACATTTAAAATACTTTGCATTGTCATTGATACGTATTTTAAAATCGATAAGCAATGAACCCTGTTTTCCATTATAAGGTCTATGTCTAACAATATTTTAGATATTGTACCATCACTCCTAACTGTTCCATATCAAATTTCCGTACCGCACAGGAAGTTCGGGTCAGCGTAGTAAATAGATTCTGACGTAGCAAGTAAATCATAGTAATAGTTGTTAATAGGTACATGGATGGCCGAAGCCCGGTAATTCTGTTTATGCATCAACGATTAAGCGTTTGTTACTCAATCTGGGATTAAGGAATTGTATGGTATCGCGTGTCCACCCTTTATCCATTTAGTATTTAGTTTATTAGTGCATACCGTTTCATGGGTAGTTACTTGTTTGTAAAATATCGTATACGATGAGGTGTTTTGATTTCATTTATGAGGTGAAAGTTTTCTCTGATTTGTGTTTAGAGATTTTTTCAAATATCAACCTACAATAATGGACAGTAGTATTCTGTTTGTTTAATCTTTGAAATATAATGTTTTATTTTATAGGTAAAATGTATTATAGGTAAAAGCTCTATGAAATAAACACAAAAGTACCTATCTATACTAGAAGGCATTTGAAATTATATAAAAGAATTGTTTTGTTTATTGAAAGTATTGGTACCTAGTATAAAAAACTAAATGTATAAAATTCTATTAATTAATTTATCAATTGTTCTTTTTAACTTTAACATTAAAACATTTCGACAAAGAATATTTCGCAATAATATTTTAAAAAGAACCCATTCTGTAATCTAAATAGATTTAAGAGAATTCATAAATCATTATGCTAGAACTTTTAGATTGACGTTTTGTTAATTAAACGATCCATTTTTAAAGACGTAATTTCGGTTTCCATTGGCGATCGCAGAGAATTAGTTCGCTTAAGGGGCTGTTAAGAGCAAATTTAACAGTGATTGCGCTCTCCTTTACTCCCATACAATTGGACAGTGTGCGCAAACGAGAGCGCAATATCACTTTTACTTGGCGGGGCCAGGTCGTAGAAGAAAATAATAAGAAAATATGTGATTTAAGGAAAAGTGTGGGTCATATGCGAAATATGACTCGTTAGAGTTTCAGGTATGAATATGTTGACTTCGTGTGTTTTAAATTGCAGACAGGTACGTCAAAAAATAAAGACATAGAATCGTTTAATGATGATTTTAAGACCAATCTTTGCAATTATTTTCTATCGAGCCGATTTCGTCCAATTATGTATCGAGTCCGTCCACGGTCTTCGAAATATGATGAATATTAACATATATTTTTTTTGATGGGCTAGAATAAATCTTTTCTTAAAAAAACTGCTCAAATAACTTCAATTTGGTGTTGTCAGCCCCTTAAAAAAGAAATTTCCTAAACAGAAATTTCCTTTTATTTTTAAAGTACAAAAAATTGTACTAAATTTTAGAAATACTTTTTGTAAGAACGTAATACATAATTGAAAGGTACAAAAACAATTTCCGATTTATTCATTACGCGTTCGGATAACGACCACATTAGAATTACACTACTAAATTATTACGTCACGGAAGTTGAATTTATGCGTGCGGAAACAAAATGTCAAAGTAAGGAGCGATAAAGAAAGCCTGAAAGGTGGGTATTACAGAAACTCTTTAAGTTTTTCAACGAAATGTTTCCTTAGGGATATGATAAAGAATGATAAAGGGAAGTGCGAATATCAATACATTCTAAATTTATCGACTCAGGGCGCTTGAGTTTTTGAAATGATAGGACGTAATGATAGGACGTTGGATATTTGTACGATATTAACTTCGCCTGTGGCTGTTACGAGAATAACTAAAATTTGTTCTATTCAATATAATATGGTAAATATCTACCTACGTATTATAAAATTGAATTTGTTCACATTTAACATCCTTATATGTACAATATTTGCGTACTAATTGAATATAAATAGTTGATACACGATACTTATTGACTACGATGTATCACCTGTACTACTACATCGAAAAAAATTTTAATTGCACTAAAAATGTTTGAAATGACGGATTAATATAATAGACGACGAATAGACGAGGAATTGCAAGGAGGATATAATACATACCTACCTTAATGTTTCAGTTTTATTCAAAAACAAAATAAAAAATATTTAAAAATTCCGCCAGTAGGTAAAACGTAAACTGAAGTGCCTAAGCCCCTCTCAGCCGGCTTTAAAAAATTGTTTCATTATTCAGTATAATAGGGCTCAATTTTAATCAGACATCATTATCAACGTTTGAAACGCAAATTTCTAAGCATCAATAGAAATGAAAATATATAATCCAACGCATTTCCTGTCCGTTCTTAATAGAAATATATTTTCATTTAGATGTTACAATTGTGATGAGTAACATTTGACGTTTGTGCTATTTTAAATTGAGTAACTGAAGGGATATTTTTACTTTGACGCGACGTGTTCTAGATATGTCAGTTGAGCTTCGAATCAAGATGTAGGAACCGAGCTAGTAATAGTTGCTACAGGAGAATTTAAGAGCAAGCTTAGAAGTATAAGTATAGTATGTTTGACTCTTCGTCATTGACCTAAATTCTGCAGAACTGTCGCTTAACATGCTAATAGTATAACGAAGTCTAGTCAGATTTAGCCTCGAGTGTATCGCAGAAATAACCAACTTTTAAATTGATACTGGCTCAACTTTTAACATGTAAAATGTACGTCCATTTTAGATTCACGGCCAGTTTTTTATTTTACATTATTTTTTTACCTATCCTTTTCAAAGGTTTTGAATTTATTGGCAGCCAATTTTATTTTGTGCTCAATAAAAAATATTTTATTTCTATTTATTTTTGTAGAAAGAGTTATTTTTATAACGCAATTAAGAATGTTCCTTATTTATTTATTAACAATCCACAAGATTGTAGTTTTCACAGGGGAATCGTTACGTCGAAGGTAACTTTAACCCGATTTATTCATTTATGGTCGATTTTTATGAATGTGAAAGCAAATGTAATTTTATTTTACGATAAGGATTAAAACCAGAAAACTACTATGTAATTTCTCTTGCCATGGTGATTAGAATGATTAACTTGAACCTTATTAAATTTCCTTTTAGATTTATTACAGAATGAAGCAGAAAATAATTTATTTTCATAAAAATATTAAATTCACTAATAATGATGATATGATAAATAATGATTTTTTTCACTCTGTTTTCATAATACAGAATACGTTGGAATAAAAAAAGATTTCTCATTATTATCGATAAAATGCATATAATAATTATTATGTATGTTCTTTTTATAAATAAATTTTGAAAAATTCATGACTTGTACCTACTAAGAAAATTAAAGTGGAGTAAATTTAATTTATTCTTTAGAATTGTCATGTCATGATAATATGAGAGGCTTAGATTACATAATATGAGAGGTATGTAATGGTCATAATATTTCGAAAAGAAAGAACAATATTATTATAGATAAAAGAGTATTTCATAATAAAATATATACTTACCAATACACGTATTAAAATCGTAGGCTAACGCACTTTCGTCCTTGGAAGAACGGTACACCGTACCATTAATTTGTAAAAATCGATCTATTAAATAGTTAAACGATATTGATAGGTAAAATGTTTGATGTGTTTAATAATGGTATAAAACAATATTCATATCTGAATAAAATTATATGTATATAAAATTATATGTATATTTCTATTTCTTTTAGATAAATCTTCTGAGAGACTTTGGGTGTTAATTGTCAAATGTGAGTGAATAAATGAATATCCTTTATTGCTATAGAAATAAAAAAAAACAACAGTATAGTTACAATATATTTAAAATAAGCAAAGGGCGGCCTTATCGCTAGGTAGCAATCTCTACCAGGCAACCTTTACAGTATAGGAAAGAAATAAAACAAGACGTGGGTGAGCAAAAGATAGAGCGATTATTGTAATTAAAGTCTGAATTTATACGCTAAAGTTATTAGCTGTTTTCTTTAAACGTGTGTAGGTTGTGTATGAAATTTAAGAAATTCGTAATTTCTTATATTTTTAATACCTATTGTCATTAAATAGGTAATTAATTTCCTTATTTATTGTCCCTGTTTAAAGCGTGAAATCGAACAATTTATCTTCTAATTACTCAACTTAATCAAGATTAATGAACATGGCGCCTACGTTGGATGAAAAGCCATAAAGTGTTTTAAAATATAATGGATATATTGAGGGTAATTTAAAATAATGATTAGTATTGAAAACCTTGAAAACAATTTCAATTAAATATAGGAACATCGTCCAATTTAGTATATTTAGGTAGGTACCTATACGTTTAAAAATTATGATTATTTTACTATCTCTGACAGTAAAATAATTTTAATAAGAAATCTGTATAAAAGTAATCATAACTTAAAAATTCAATTTTCTTTACACAATTTTCATGCTAAATTGCCAAGATCGCTGCAGGCTAAACCCAGCAATTAATGCATTGAAAATATATTTCTTGTTCATACCCATTCGATAAAATGGGGAATATCATTTATCGATAGATTTGCAATAAAATAATATCTTGTTACATTTTGAGTTACTTGAGAAATTGAACTATTTAGAAATTCTTTGGTTATTTTCCTTCATAATTTCTTTTTTTTAAATCCATTAAAGTTTGCTCCCATTTTCTGGTGAATAATATCAAAGTCATATATTATTATAATGTTAGGGAAACCGCTCGTTATGCAAGCAAGATGTAGAAACGTGTGAGATTGGTTGTGACATATACGTACCTAACTGGTATTATGTCAGTATTATAACATGTTATTCGGTATTATTAAAGAGCAAATAACTATGCTATTTAATTGTATTTTAATTCAAAATTTTCCATAATTTATATGGCTTTACTTCCAGAGTATAATCTAAGGTAAATTACGGCGTGAAGTAATATCGACTGTCAAGAATTCTAATAATAGCATAACATTTATAATAAGAACTTTGAAAACCGTAACCTCGGACGAGTTCTATGATTAATTTAAAACATTTAATTGAAAAAAATAAATAAAAAAAGTCATAAAAAGTAAGTTATAAAACCGCTGTTTAAATATTCAAATTATTATTTATAATTAAAGTTTGACCTTTTTGTAAGCACAGATTTGCATTAACACTAAAAGTTCTAGCATAGCCAGGGGTAAAATAATAGCTAATTTTTGTAGTACGCCATTAATTTTAATGAAAACCTTATAACATAGTGCTTTGACAACGGCTACGCCCACTAAACAGGCAGGTAATAATTCTTTCAGATAAGCTTTTCCAAACAACTTTCACGATGAATCTAAATACCTATTAGAAGACAATTTTCTAGGAAATCTGTAGTTAAAAAAAATGATATGTTTCATGACGTCACAAGATATAGTACCTACTGCAAAAATATTATTACTTATGATGTTACAAAATAACAGAACTTTGTTGTCCTGACCGATTCGTAAATAGGTCGGTTTCCTTAGTAATTTCCTTGGAAAATTTCAAAACAATCGAATCAAAGAACGACGACTGTCGCATTCTGTTTCATCCGGACAACATTTCTATTTATATTAATAAAAATAACACTGCTTTCATTAACTTATAAGTGGGAGTTCATAAATCATACACTAACTATATTGTATTTTTAACAGCAATAATTTCTTGCTTTCATGTAATTACATATATTATGTCCGTTACAGACTTTACTTCAACCTTCATTCACCTTGCACTACAATTACAGTTCATTATAGGGCCTTGTAGCAATAATAGACAATGTAAAATCAACAGTGCTTATCGATTCGATGACGTTGCTCAATATTGATTATATTGAGCCTTTGAGCCGCTATGATTCACGTGTCTTCTACCGTGATGATGCGCCACGAGATATTCGAATGCTTTCGTCATAAATACGTACAACCGTATTGTTATTTCGCTGCTATGTAAACTCCACGTGGCCTTTTTTGTACGTATTTATACTGTTGGCCAAAGGGATATTAAACAACTTTTAAATCTACAAATGTATTGCTATGCATTAGTCATTCTTTATTGCACCTTAAGTTTATTCTAAATATATTATAATATAGAAAGTTATCCCGTATTATCGCCGTAATTCCCACGGGTAAACTTTGTAGGTTTGAGCGGAGAAATGTGTTAGAATTAATAATTTATATTAGTGTAACGAAAAACTTACCCACGCCTTTTACGTAGTTTCACAGAATTAAACTTAGCTGTACCCTTTTAACTTTTATTTTTTTACTGTTTTGTAGCATATGATTTCTCGTGAATTTTAACTCTATGTGCCGCTATATCTATATTTTGATGAAATTTTAAGTAACTAATTAATCTACTCCTAATCATGTTCCCTAAAACCTAGAGAATTGTCTACATAATATTACTATGGAAAACTTTCCAGCCCCGCCATTTTGTTTGTTATTGTGTATCCTATAGACCAATACTACGACGTACTCAATACTACAAACTACCTCTATATTAATTGTTCTGTCCGAACAAAATCGATACGTATTAGTCGGTAATTCCTCGCAGACGTGTCGATGTGTAGGAATTTTACCTTTCAAGTATACATCTATCGATCGTGCGTCGCGTGTCTCTTTATTATTCATGAAGTTTGAGTATTTATTTCTTTGATATATTCTAATCGCTGCTTCGGTATCACTATCCATGATTGACAAGAATTCGAATTCCTTCCGACGCGACGCGACGTTTGCACGCTTTGGCTTGAGTTTGCGAAAGCTGAGTGACCTTTTCCTTTGATAAATTTAACGTAGGTAATGTATTTAAATTTATGCTCAGCGCAATTATTAAATGTTTACACGAAACATGAATAGCAGTTAACTTCTTTACATACCGAACTTGGCTTTGAGGCTTTCAGTTTTATGCAGTCACTGCCTTTGATTTAGATTAAAACGAAAAAGTATTTCAGGCGATGCGAATTTGAATATATTTTTTTAATATAGTACAGTATGGAGGGAACAGGTTTTTTATAGTTTTTGTTGTAGTATTAAAACAAATTGTAAGTTATGTATATAAACTAGGGGTATACTAAATATAAAAGGGGTATTATTTATTGTAACGGCTGATTTAACCAGTTGCCTGCGAAATATAGTAAAGTGAATTCCTTTGCAAATCTTTTTCAACGTAGGTAAATAAATATTTTCGTGAGCAAAATATAACTTGACAAATTTTCCGTTACATGTTTTCTGGAAAATATAATATTATATTAAAATTGTCTACAATTATAGAAATAACTGACGCCTCCACGTCTTTATTTAGACGTTTTCTTAGTAAATTTTAATAACATATGAAAATGATAAAACATATTTGTAATTCATTGAAATAACAAAAGTGTAGGCACAATGGACGGGGTTCTTGGTGCGTAAATATTTTTCAAAGGTAAAGGTAGGACTGTAAGGTTATATTTAAATTAAAAGGTAGATTTCAAATGAAATGTTTGGACCCTAAGGTAAATATATTACTCTGGATACTGGATATAAACTTTTTTATTTATGACCACATTGTCATGCATGATTTTAAAATTTTGAATAAGTAAAGTTTTAGAAAAATGAAATTACATTATTTGGTGTTTGCCAATTAAATTAACTTTCTGTTTTATTAACCAATGATACGTAATAACTGATTAAATATATATTATAGTTAATCAATACCAATTAAGCGTATTAGTTAATATAAATAATTTATTTTATTGTTGTTATTGTAAAGAATAAAATGTGCTAAATTATTAAAAGACCCTACACCGAAATTACTGATATCTCATTCTCGAAATTCATAAAATGAAAACTAGATGTAGGTATTTCAATAACAATATAATATATGCCTAATATCAAAAGAATAGTAATTCCAAGTCTTCCAAATAAATTCCAAAATTATTTATCAACTATAAACTCAATAAAAATAAACCAATACAAGCGTGTATCTCTATCCTTGTAAATAACAATCTAAGATGTTCCTTCTATATCCCGTCAGGTCAGCCACTCAATGAAACGTGAGGGTGAAGAATTGCCCCTCAGGATTCACTCAGACCTGATTACATTCTCTGAGTGACTAATTAACCTCTGAAACTTTGTTTTTAGTAACACTTCGCTTAACTGTATTTGCCAACAATACACTTTAAGTGGAGTGAAATGATTTTTAATTAACATCATTGTATTTTGTTGCTATTTATACCTATTAAAAGTTAGCTGTTGCCCACAGGGTGCGTCGCCCGCGTGGCCAAAATAAATTTACATAGTCCAACTATCCCCGTGGGGGTAGAATTTATTAAAATATTTTATTTAACGACATCATAGTAGCTACCAGCTTGTCAAATTTCAGCCCGATTGGACCAGTAGTTTAGGCTATGCGTTGATAGATCAGGCAGTCAGTCACCTGTAGCGTATATTAAGAAGATTTCTTCTCTTAACTTCTTTCATAACTTTGTTTATTCTCACAAATGCTGTGTTGTATTACCTATCAGAAAAGGACAAGGGACAAGACATTAAAGACGTGTAATAAACCAAATATTAACAAATTATATGCATAATGAGTTCATTGTTTCATACCGAATCTAGATACCTAAGTGCAATGTAGAAATTATGTTATTCTGCAAAATAAATTGAGAAAATATTTCCGAATTTGGCCAACCACGCTGAGACAGGACACGCTGGAGAAAGTCTGTAATCCAATGTCCCGTGTTTGTTCTACGAGTTTCCATCAAACTTGTTTGAACAAGGGACACCAGGAAATTCCTTAGGGGCAGATATGGACGAAATATTTCCAGACTTAGATTACACCACTAAACATTTGTATCTCTTACATTTTTTATATACAATTTAAAATGATTGCGAGAAATTCAAATAAACAAAATTGAATTAATACGCATTAAGATATATT
This sequence comes from Colias nastes, assembly GCA_907164665.1. Taxonomy (NCBI): domain Eukaryota; kingdom Metazoa; phylum Arthropoda; class Insecta; order Lepidoptera; family Pieridae; genus Colias; species Colias nastes. The sequence continues at coordinate 43,569 of CAJQZM010038839.1, forward strand.
TTTATCGATAACTACAAACAACTGTCCAATATATTCAATTCGTGTGCTACATAAAAGTTTCAGCTTCATTCGTTTGATATCATTTAAATTGTTGCAAACTGTACTGGCATTTTAAAATACGGGATACATTTAACGAACCACATAAACTTGCGATAAACCGTTCATCAAGTCTTTGTTTTCTTTGAGCCGATGGTATTTGCGTCCGATCGCTATCTGCCTGTTATTTATGTTTCTGTAATTCTACAGTTTGATTTCGTGTAATGATTGAACGGGAATTGTGTGGGTTTGTTAACAAAAGTGGCTACAATGAAGAGCATTATCTAAATTACGAGTAATTCATCTTTGTAAACGTTTCGAAGTAAACTCAATGGTTTATTACGGTGTAATATTGAACATTATCGATGATCAATCATAGAGATTGTTATTTTGATTAAATAATAAATTTAAGAGCAATATTTGAATCTTTAGGTGTGTCCAGTGCTGCATTGAATTATTTTTAACACGACGTTTTTGTGCATTTGTTAGAACTTATTCCCAGTTTTGTCCGGTATCTTTAATAATAAATAGTTCTTCATCTCAAACACCGAGGCTACTTTAATATCATATTATACTTTAATGGAATTTGTAATCCTATTGTGTCTGGATTTCTGAGGTACCTAGTATAATTTTAATGCAGTTTCGATCAAGTTTCGGTACGACTTTTCTACGAAGTCCCTATTTCGTTTGAATTCAAATTATATTATATTCAATGCTAGGAAGAATGAAATTCGATATCATTTTAACATAATATGTTATAGTTAACTTAGTTCAAATCCAGATTCTTTCAAAAAGGTTTATTTAACTTTAAAATAATCGCGTTTCATGCAGTACCTAGGCATTATAGACTAAATAATATATTACGCCTTAGCTGAAATAGTAGTTAAACTCAGTCTAGTTTACAGATTACTAATAGGTAAGCTTAAAAATAAAAAAATAATTTTAAAATGAAGACATAACTAGGTAAATAAAAAAATGATTTTAAAGTAGCTTATTGGAAATGTTCTTAAAATATGTAACAATTTTGATCATTATTATAATAATTTTGCTGGCATGCAATTTATTCCTATTAACCTATACGATATTAATATGATAATAGCTCAATAAAATGGGTTAAGGCTTAAAACAATAATGAGCTTATAAAACTCATAAATTATATTATCCTCACCACAAATATCATATTTATGATATAGTTAAGCGTTTATTAGCTCTCAAGTTTTATGATAGAGATATAATGGCAAGAGTTTATAATAATAATGCATTTTAAACTTTTATTACGCAGATAAAGTGTAAAAATCATGACCTGAACATTCTTTAGTAATAAAAAAGAGAAGTGCGAAAATGAAGAATGCGTAAGAAAAATTACGGTGTAGTTAAAAATTATGTGTTTGAGTTATATGTACATTGCTTAATTATTTTATACTTACTTACTTAATATCCTAAGGCCCCTAGCTGGGGCAAAGGGCG
>CAJQZM010038840.1:309-14758 GCA_907164665.1 Colias nastes
GTAACAGACAGACAGACAGAGTTACTTTCGCATTTATAATATTAGTACGGATTAAAAGAATTCATAAATCACAACGCATTTATTTATTTATGGTGGATTCTAGATAACAGATTTCGATTTTTAGAGTAACGTCTCTAGTAAGTATTTAAAAAGAAAAAAGGTTCAGTTCATTAAATCAGAAAATGTTTATTATGTTAAGAATGGTTTATTAGTAAAATCAAATATAAAAAATTACTCATATCGGTCATTATTATTATAAATATATTATTTTAATTGAAAAAAGTTAAACAAATGTGCAGTTCTAGTTCGTTCGTTTTTTTCTTCGTTGTTTCAGCCATTCCTTTGCCCACACGCGCTTTTTTTTCTGCGTTAAAAGTATTGCACCGACTACTAGAGCCAGAAAGCTTTTTTTCGTGGTAGGATAGATACGTGCAAGGCTCACCAAAGTTCACAGTCGACTGGACTGCAACTCGGCGCTCGTGTAGTGTGTGGGCGATGACGGATTTGTCCACGGATTGGTACGGCTCGGGGCTCGGCTCGCGGTGCGTGTAGTGAATGCCGGGCTTTAATAACAGAAATCTTGTCTATGGAAATGTGCTATGTATGATTTTAAAATTTGTAACACGAATCTATTTCTTTTTTCCTTGGAGAGTCACTGCAAAGGAATTATTTTTATATAATTTATCCATACTATTATTTAATATTATAAATGCGAAAGTAACTCGACTGTCTGTCTGTCTGTTACTCAATCACGCCTTATCTACTGAACCAATTTGCATGAAATTTGGTATAGAGATATTTTGATACCCGAGAAAGGACATAGGCTATACACAATCGCCACCTCCCACAGGTATGGTATTATCACACATATTTATAATCATTCAGGAGTTGTTGAAAAAAAAATTAGGGTGGTACAAATCGTTCGGCGAGAAAAAAAAATTTGCAGATTTTCGGCGGTATGGCGACCATTTGGAATCGTCCGGAAAGTATGGCATGACGATTTTCGTAAATGGCTGCATGACGATGGTTACCTGTGCAAAGTGAGCCTGGTACAAATGGTTGAATTGTTTTTTTTAATCAACGCATTCACGTCGGTATGGTGGGCTTTAAGTCACACCGGAAAAGTATGGCATGTCACTACCGCCTACATTTTTTTTATGGGCTATCGGTAAATTCTAAAATTTTTGTGTTATAAATCGTTTGACTTTCGCTATTTATCCGACGAGTTCGACTAACGCCCACGCGTCTAGTCCGCCGGTACCAGCGTTCTGATCATCATTTTTCTTTTTGTCATTGCGTACTAAGACCCCTGTAAAACCGCCATCCTGTTACAAATGACCCAGAATTTTGTGTCAGTATCTCCCGACTACCGGCCTAATATAATATTTTACCGCCAAAAATTATCGACACTGGATATTATTCAATGACGCCTCTCAAAAACAAAACTAATTTTCAAACAGATTTTTATATCTTTACATACCTATTTTTAACTTTCATTTCATGAACTGCTCATGTAAATACCTATTACAATCTGGTTTAATTTAACAAAACATTCAAATCGGTGAATTTTAGCGTTATTTTGCAAAAAAAACCGCACGTACAGTCCCCCGTCCGAGTCGAACTGACACCGTCAAATTTCGTCGAAAATATGCAATAGAGGTGAGGTTTTATGTGGGTTTTATTATAAATTCGAGTTTTTTCTTGATAATTTAACGATAATTATGAAAATTGAAAAAACAATCAATACACATTGTTACAAATATCATAACATATTTTTTGGTATAAATTTCATGTATAAATATGTAGCCGTTTTCCTAACAAAATGCGTTTTATGTTCGAAAAGGGGTTAATTTGTATGTATTTTTTTTATGTTTAGGCCGTTCTAAAATGAAAAGTAAACAATACACTTTGTTAATTATATCCTTGAGTATCACATATTTTTTTTTTAAGACAATCGTACCAACAGTTTCCTCAACAAAATTCAATATGTATAAGACATACTGACGCCTGCGTCTGCCAGGTCTACGTCGACGCAGAGGATCCGCCGCTGGGTCATTTTCCCGGGCCCTCTCTGCGTCTTCTTTTGCCTTCATTATGGATTCGCAGAAGTCTGCGACCATACCCCATTTCGCGTCATCAGCGACCATCATCTTCACGAGGTCTTGCAGGGTTAGCTCGTTGTTCGCTCCCAGCAAGCCCTCGAGAGTCCTTCTTTCGGATGTCCAAGCTGGACACTCGACCACCATAGTGATCACCTTAAGGTTTATAAAATTGACTTGACATTATAATATTACTACTGCGTTTGCTGAATGTTGGCTAAAGACCCTAATGGAACTGTAGAAGAAAGCTTAGGTATTCTTATTATCTTTATCTTGGTATATTGCTACATCCTTCTGCAAAATTTTTATAGTGGACGGTGAGCGACACACCTCCTTTACTCACCCTTACGTAAAATCAAAATGGCATAAAAATGTACAAAAAACACTGCACAAAAAAATGTAGGTATCCTCCAGCTATTTTTTGTGCAGTGTATGAATAAGTATTAATTTACAATGAATAGGTGTTCATTTACATTTTACATTTATTGAAAAAATTTGTTAAACTAAACTAATTCACACCACGTGACGTCATCGATCGGTACAAACTTTGAATTCGTGTTGCTAATGAGCTGAAGTTAGTCGCAGCGCGTATGAGCCTTATCTATAAAGTGGAAGTATAACGGAATCCCGTATCTTACGCACGCCTAATGAGTCTTGTAATCTTGGGATATTTTTGTACGATATTGGTGTGGAATTAAGTGAATTGTTGGGAGGCGAAATTAAGATGACATTTAGAAATTACAGATTTTTAAAGCGATTATTCAAATGAATTCATTTAGGTATTAGAGTCTCTTCCTATTTAATCCATTACAGCTAATATAAACAAAATTTCGAAACAAAAATTACATACTATTAAATTAAAAAGTTGCTAAAATGTTCATTTTTAAGTAACTTGTAAAAAAACATTTAAAACACAGTCGTAGCAAAATTGTTGCTTCATTAGTTAAACAACATTAAACCTACAACGTTCATACAATTTGCAAATCGTCTTATTAAGACAATCAAAGATAATTTGCCCGGTTAATCCAAATGTAATACAATACATTAGATAGCACTCGGGCGGTAACAAGGATGTAAATAACCGGGTATTCCCGGACATGCTCTTACCGATAATCCTAGACTATTGATACAGAGCTTTAAGCGTCTGTTGTTGTGGTGTGGGGAAAACGGCGATTTATTAAATGACCGGTTTTAGGTTTTGAATAAGGTAGCGATACAGTAGAGATCTGCGTAGACGCCACCGTAGACGCTGAACGTCTACGATAGCGCCTACAGTGGCGTCCACGGTGACGTTGAATTCTTCATTTAATTAACTCGATATAATAGTTACCTATTTCAAAAAAGGAATTAAAAGACCGTAATATAGAAACATACTTTATCGTATCGACTTGTTACACACCAAATAAATAATTATTCTCACAAAAAAACTATTTTTTTGTTTCTGCCGTTTCTAAAATATCTATTTCAGTTGGTTTTTCTGAAAGCACATAAAAATTTCATTCATTTCACTTTAATTTGGGAATAAATAATAATATGTATATTGACCTATTATGTTCATTCATTTAAAATTAATACAACTAGGCATTATATAAAAGGACAGTATTTTCATTATTTCCGCAACATGGACCGTGCAAAGTTAGCCCAGCTAGACTCAAACACCATCGCATATAAATTAACGAGCAGATCAAACCATTTCGTGGAATCTAAGTCGAGTTTTGGTGTTAGTTAGGTTTGTACTGAAATGTAATTTAAACGTAAATATACATGAAAATTTCATTCGTACTGAAAACTTTTATAGAGATTAACTGTTATTCATATCACATGGTTTTATGTAAAGTGTAGAGGGAGTTTTGGTTAATTTTGTTGTAGTGTAATTTAATTTTATATACTTAGTAGTTTTATCTGTTGATCCTTTTTACGATACATTGATCCTTTACATTGGATCATCATTTATCATTGGATATCATCCATATGTATGACACAAAATTATGCCATACGTATGGATGCCATAATTTTGTGTTTGGATTTAATTTAGAAACGACTCTACCCTGTGACTCTACCAATACCTAAAATGTAATCTAGTTTTAAGTCTAGCGAAGTCAGGATAGACGATAAGGCTTATTAAATTATAATAGGTAGTATTCGATTTTAACTTGAGTAACATAAATGAAAAGAAGCAAGTTAACCACGCTTAACTACAATCATCATCGTGTTTTCTGAATATACTATATAGGTACTTACTCTATATTACATACAATTGTTTACGAGATAAACTTCAGCGACCAAAAATAACCAACACAGCACTAAGATCTGCGAATTGCCTAGAATAATTCGGCTGACAGCGGCCTGGCGGACCACGATAGCGACTAGCAAGCGACGCGTCACGATAAAACAATTAGGTATATTCGACGCGGCGTGTTTTCTATGGGATTTGTCAAAGAGTTTGTGTAGATGTGGTATTGGAAGAATGTTTTAACCGCACGAAGCCGTAAGCTAAGTATTTCTACAGCGAATGTATTGTTCTATTAGGTACATGTGCTACAACACTGTCAAGTATCATCAAAATGTGTTCAGTAGTTTTCACGTGAAAGAGTAACAAACACGTATCGATATATTTTTACAATACTTCGCTTTTAAGTAGTACAATAGAATAGATAACTTAAATTTATGTTAAGTCTTATTAGTTGTTGTGTGAATTATATTCACTTACTTATTATTGTGTAAAAATAATTAACTTACTACGTTTACAAGCTTTAAAATATGCAATAGAATAAATAGCACAGAATGAAGCGGATTCACGGAAAGCGGAGGGCACAGGAGCACAATTTGTCAACGTTTGTCACCTCTATAGTTATCTATTCCTTGCGCGAACTGTTGCTATTTGCCATCTCCGAGACGCATATTAATGGGGTCCTTATTTTAAATCCGGCTGCATGTTGAGCGGTTAACTTGAAGCCCGGATAAATTACTTAGCGGCCCGGGTATAACCGGGAGGAGCTATCAAACCGGATAGCTGTTGAATTCTAAATGTTTTGAAGGATACTCTTTGCAAAGATGTTTCAAAATTAGAGAGATATTTAGCCCTGTCAGAAAAGGAATTGTGAAATGTACTTTTTCACGCTCAGTATTTACCTTTCTTAATTGCAAATTGTAGGTCAAAGGTCGATTGGATGTGAGTGTAATAAATCTGTAATTTTTCATGTTTGAGTGTATTTCTGCGTTTATATAATATTGAAGTATAACTGAAAGCCACTTATTTTTATAATATGTTGTATTTAAAGACATATATCTTATGGGCCGTTAAGTCGACTATCTCAAAGTTGAGTATTGTATCTATTTTGAGTGAGGGTTTAATTTGTCGATACTTCGATACAATATCCTCACGAAACATGTTTGTCATGTTCTAATCATAAATTCGGCAGATTAAAACAGCGCTACCTGGCACACGTGAAAACTGCCATTATTGGATATCGGTTATGTTAAAGCATTTGTTGTTGTTGCAGGTAAGTGTCAAAATAGAGGCGATAGAGAAAGTGTCTATTTTTTATTGTCTAACTTGGTACTCGTGTTATAAATTGATGTTGATTTTAAAAAGGAAAATTATTGATATTTTCATGTTGAGTTTAATGTTGTAGTGATTCTTGATAAAGACAGAATAAAATAAAAAATCGCATAATATGCACATGTGCTGTGTTTTTGATAATTAATTTATGCACGCAATTCGCAAAAGACTAATATCAAATATCTATTTAAATTGTACTGTAATAATTGTTGCATGAATTCGTTATTATCTTAAAACACGAACGCATACGAAAAGCTTCGCATTTAAGTAATTTGATCCGTTTTGCTTCGGTTAAGTCACAATTCGATTCGACGCCACAAAGCGCATACAAGTATCGTCCCATAAAACGCTCTTTAACGATCATCTGTAGTCTCCAGCGTTTTATCTAGTAAGTTCCAGAAACGTCCGAATTCCCCGACGTCCCACAACATCGACATATTAGATACCAAATGTCACCAGTACGAGTCCCCGGCCGACCATTGACACTTTGGCACGCGCGAAACAAAATTACTTTTGCGACTGAATAAATTAGTATATCATGTTCACTTTATGTTTTCGTTGGATGATGGTTATGCGATATTTTCAGTTTTATTTTATAGTGACATATTGGTTATTTTGGTGGTCTTTTGATTTGAAATTGGTAAATTGGCGTAGAAAGTTCTTGTAGTGAATGTTTTACTGTCTGGTAGTTGCTACATACGAATTTCTATGATTTTGATGTTATAAAAGCTCTGATAAAAGTGTTTCAGTATACTTAGATAATTTTCTTAGAAAACCATCCCTGAGATAGATTATTTTTTAACTCTATTATTGATTGCATATCTACCATTATTTTTCAATAAGCAGCTTTACTAATTTTATTTTAAAAAGTAAATTTGACAGAAACAAACGAACAAACGAATTATTATTATTTATTCGTTAATACATTTCTGTAGGACAATCTCCGGGCAGATAATTCTATAAACCGGTTGAAGTGGCGAAAGAATTACAACAGATTAAGAATAATTTCTTATATTTTTCTGTATCTCCATGAATAAATATTATTTGGAATAACTGAGTGTTTGGGAAGAAGGCTTAGAACTCTTCCAAAGCATAGATATTATTAGTCATAATTCAAATTTTACATCTATCTTTTGAATGTTATCTACAATGAGTTTGCGTATCAACCAGAGATATGCGTTTCGAGCTATCTCTTGGCCGTAAAGCAAATCTTAAAGCAATATTCATCATGTTATCCAGCAATCGTTCGCCCGTAATCCAGTAATATTGTAATACCTTGGAAATAAGCGATGTTTCCAGCCGCTTTCATTCCATCCATTAAAGCGCTGTGCGCTGAAACGGAAGGGTAGTATTAGCTTTCCCGATTTTATTACGAAACCTTAAATTTTACGTAATAAAATTGTACGAAGTTTGTATTTACACTTATCTTTTACGTTGAAATGAATAATTTTTATTGAAATTTGTTTTTAGGGAGGATAAAATTGTTCCAACACGGATTTATCGCGTTTGCGTATTGCTGCTGGTATTACGTGAAATTATATTTATTTTTAATCCATGTGATATATTTTTGTTGATTATGGACCGCTCAGAAAATTCATATGGAACTTTGTTGATTTTACGTAAAACTATGATTTCGTATTTCCGGTTTAATTTGCAGCTACCTTGAAGAAAATGCATTATTATGATCAGAAAATAGGGGATCGATAAATTGGGGCTTCCATTTGATCATTTTTCAACGGAATTTAGTTTATTAAACGTGTATGTTCAAATAATCACTAATTATTACTTATATCCATCAGAATTCAGAAGTACCTAAACGATTTAGCAAAACATTTATTGATACGAATATAAATATTATAATATTCTTAAAACAAATAATATCGCGTTTTTCTCTGAAATAATATCATGTTCAGATAAAGTCGGAATATTTTATAGGATACATAAGATGGAGGAAATAAGAAATAGGAGTCCAATCGTGATGCATCTGTCGGAGATGAGTTCACGATTACTTTCCATTCCCAATACATTTCTTACATGTGTATTATATAGAACTATGTTTCTACGGTTTTATTATAATCTTTTGTGAGGCTAGAAATGTATTCCTTGTATTAACTGCTGTATATTTACGTGCATGTTCGTGTTTTAGATTGATGTAATTCTGGTTTTAATTTTGCGTGATTTACACTCGCAATTCTGCAAAATTTGAGTTGTTAAATATTTAGAGTTGGTCTATTCAATTAGTTTCCTATATTTCTATACCTCTGCGTTTTAAGGGAGGCATAATGTTCTGAATCCTCACGGCTCATTTAATGTTACGAATTTTCCACATTAGCTATCTATTTGTTGAAGTGGAAAGGCTTTGGGCAAGTTGTGTTGTTTTTCACATCTGATTCTGACTGTGTTGTTTGTTGATTGAATTCAAGAAGTCTTGTGGAGTTGATTTATTAATAACATTAATAAATAAATAAATAAATAAATCGTTTATTTTCCACCATAATTTGGTACATAAATTTAATGACCCAGGCTCCTAATATAGTTATAAACTGTTTTTCAGAAGCCTGTGTTCACACTAATTTATATTACACTAATACAATGGCGTAAGTTACATAATTTATTACATTATTAATTATACATTATTATTATATACTACATTTCTTTCAATGAATATAATAATAAAATCTTTTTCCTATTTGAGATAATCGTACTCAATTTTTATTCGCTCTTGGATTTTAGCAGATAGGTCGGAGCAAAGTTTTTAACCAAAAAAGGACACTTAAAGTTCAAGAACTGCCATTGACCATAACAGATGAGCGTGAAATTACATCAAATCTGGCAATCAGCTAACGAGATGAAACAGTACAGGTAAATTAGCTTGGAGAAATTTTTGCATATGTAGTGGTGTGTATATTACTCAGATCTTGGAGCGCGTTTCCACTATATCGTTCTGGCCTATACAAAAATGTTTCGATATCCTAACATTACTATTTAATTTTATACTTATTCCTAGCAACACTTTTGTTTTCAATAAAAACAACTTTTAATTTGAAAGAAAATGGTTTTGACTTTATAAAAAAAATATATCATTCAATTTCACGTCCTTGAGCAAACGACAAGGCGACTACCGTGAAACAATAAAATATCGTGTCCATTATAATTTGTTTCATAATTAATATTTGACCATAATAATAACGAAACAAAACAAATAAATAAATCGTCACTTGATAGTGGAAAGTGGAAACACGCACAAAACCAGAATAAACCAGTTTACGCTGTCCGCAGGTGCCAAATGCAGTTGTTTGGTACCGTTAGAACATAAAGCACACATTTCATTCAAAAATTATAATTATTATGTACGTAGTTTAATTGATAAAGGAGAATGACCACGGGTGGTATCGGTAAAAAAAGGAGAATGACCACGGGTGGTATCGGTAAAATTTGAGTTGTGCCACGTATTCGTGATATTGTTAATTCCTATTTGTATTTATAATGATCATAATAATATGTATCACTATTAAGTCTTAATTATACCGGATAAATTGAAATAATATTAAAAGTTTGTGTTTTGAAACATGTATGACCACGTATGGAATCGGTAAAATACTAATTGTGTCACGTGTTCGTGATATTGTTAATTCCTATTTGTATTTATAATGATCATATTTATCACTATTAAGTCGTAATTATACCAAATAAATAGAAATAAAAGTAAAAGTTTTTGTTTTGACACATATATCTATCTCTCTTGCAAGCGTCCTGCGTCATATGTCATAGTTTCTATTTGAAATGAATCTTGAATGAATGTGTTCGACGCTAAGGTTCGACGCAATGTTCGACGTAATTTATTTTGAAATAGGTAATGTTTATTACGATTTACTTTTCACATTTGTCTTGTAAATTAAAATATTACCTATGTAATAAATGTAAAACTTAACGTTCATCGTTAGTTTAAACTCGATAAAGTATTTTTTTGAAGTGTTGAATAAAACTATTGTTTTATTTTTATTGTCGCGAACTGCGGCTTATTTATATAAAAACTTTAATCGTTTCTAAAAGTACTAACATCAAGCTTTAAATTGAGCTATATTTCATCTTGACACAATAAGTTTGATGGCGATACCAAGTGCCATAGTCACTTGGGCAATCTCCTTTTGTATTTGTTGATTGTTGTTATTATTTGTTATTATTGTTATAATATTTGTTGAAGTGTTTAATTTGTGTGTAAGTGTTGTAACTTTGTATTGTTAATTCAAAATGGCTCCAGTGTTAAAACATGGTCGAGGCAAGCCTTTGACTTCTCAAACTAAAGAATTAAACTTTAAATGTCGTTTCTTTTTCAGGTTAGTAAATTTTTCATTTTAGTAACATTGTCATTTTGTAAAATCATGTTCATTTTGTAAAAGTTATACGTATGTTAAATGTGTAAATATTAAATTAAAGTCTCATCTTTTTCAGAGGAGAAACACATATAGTTTAATTTAAAATCCCATATTTATATAATATATATATATATAAAATAAAAACTAAAAATAAAATGTTGTTTTATTTTATTTGCTGACCATACACTACTACAAACGCAAAAATTTCTCCAAGCTAATTTACCTGTAACTAGATGAAGAATAATTTTAAAAATTCTTATAGACGCGGAACCTTGTCTTTCATCGTAATGCCCTTCCAAATCAAGTCGCCCGATAACGAATTTATGAACGAACAAACCGATCTAATAATTTTGAACCTTACGACAAAGGAAACAAGGGTTACAGCAACGCAAATATGGTCGGCAAAATTTGCAAAAGAAAATCAATTGACGCGGAAAAAGCGCTTTTTTAATCAAATGGAATAGAAAGGGGCGTTCGAAAATCGGCCATTAAGTTTAACGATCCACCTTTTGTCATATTTTCTTTTGAATCGAGCAATACTGGAAATGTAATTAATCCGCGGTTGTTCCCGAATCTTTGCTGAAATTTTTATTAATTGGATTCTCTTTGCCCATTGGCTATGCGACAACTATTTCTTTTTGGAATATTGAATTTAGTAATTAATGGATTTTACAGTCTGTTTAGATATTACATGTTTAGGAAGGAATAAATATGCTAGTTATTATAGACATTAACAAGTAATCTCGTAGTAAAATAATTATAAGTGTAGATTCATAACAGAAATAATATATGTAGTAGTATTCAATTTATTAGCATTTGCTATATTTCTGTATCAATTAACTTTTTTCTTTATCATTCAAATGCTGAATCGTATTAACTTGTACGTGAATTAAACTTAATTTAATTCAATAAATTATTTAAACATGCACACAGACGCCTTAAAGTGTGTTTGTTCAAAAACAACAACATTTGCTAAGAATTTATAACCTCATTTTTCTTATAGGTAGTTAAAATTGGTTTGAGTTTGTCCAGAATATATTATATCCATCGATATAATTCGTCTCATGTGTAAAAGACCTTACGATGTTCTTAATATAAGGATCATTATCAGAGAATTAACTATCTTGTTATGGATAAATAAACTTCCTCGTTTATGTTATTTTTGTCATGTTGTCGTATTTCCCTGTATTTTTTTGCATTAATATTCTAACATAGAGCAAATATATTCATTTTGTTATTGCCAAATCTGTCTGCCTTTTGTTCTGTATTTGATAGTTGTACCAAACTACCGATTTTTATGAAATTGAATTAATAAATCTAGTCAAACCCAGAGATATCCTGGAGAACATCAGTTTACTAAATGCATAATATCTTCTACTTGACTTTTTAATTTGTAGTTATGAATCAATTCACACGACTAGTAAAGAGTTCTTCTTATGAAGAGGTTTCCAAAGAATTTATTTTCCGTATTGTGACTTTTAATTGTGCCTTTTGTGTTAAATTGTAATTTTTTTTATTTGTATAAAGATAATACTATTTCATTCAGAACTTAAATTTTGATAACTGCAGTTTGTCTCTACATTTTCAAAGATTTCAAAATAAAAAATGCATTGTAGCACAAAACTTTCGTCGTTGTTTTTCTTTTGCAAATAAATTTTATATAATTTCTAGAATATAATGTTAAAATCAAATATTATGACTAGGTCGGGCATCCGACCGCACTTCCGAACATATTATTTAACTCTGCGGCGGCGCCTGTCGGAGCCACTGTGACATACCGTGCTTTATCCGTTTCAAATGGTATTGTTTATGGGATATTTTTAGTGTTTATTCATATGGAAGGTATGTTATAAATGTGTAGTTTTTGGGATGGATATTATACTAAATAATAAATAAAATTTGAAGCAATGGATGTTTGTTAATATTTTGCAAAATGGTGTCTCATAGTGGCTGGATACTGCTGTGATGTTATAAACACAAACAAAAACTAAATTTAAATATATTTTATTCATTAAACTAGCCTTCCTTTAGAAGCACTTTTGAATATACTACCTATAGGAATTTGATGAAGGAATGAGACAATCATTTCGTGCTTTAGATGCATAAGATTGTAAAGCATGAAATCTGGAATTTACATCAACTGCTTATGTGTTCAGAAGTGATGAGTTAGGTGTCAAGTAACTGATCTCACATATACCTAAAAGTATACTAAAACACAACACAATTTTATGTACAAAGCAATCCAATATTGGTCCAAAAGCATCAGTTTAACAAAGAAATATATAATTCAGTGCAAATTAATCCGCTCCCCGCTGCGATAGTATTGAATTGGGAAATACGGGGGCAAAATATAATCAAATAAGGAAGAGTTCGCCCCAACACGATTTCCTTACAAAAATAGATCTGGATTATTGGAGGCAGGTGTTTTTGCTTTGTATTTGACGCTTCAAATAAAGGAATCAATGTTTGAATGAAGTCTCGTATTAGAAGTAATTTTGTGGCATAAAATGTCTTGGAGATGGATGGATCAGCAGCCCATTAGGGAATTGTGGTTTATTTTTATGTAAAAATAGAAGTGTCTTAAAGACACTCTAACAGAAGATTTACAGAAGATTTTTCCTGTTATTATGTATCTTATGTTTCTTATTATTTTTTGTATATGAGGCATGTGTGAAATGTGAACAATATTATAAATGATTAATTATATTGTAGTTAAGCAAATAGTTTTAACTCCAGGTTATCAGGAACCTATTTATACTTTATTTATAAGATATTTTGTACAATAGGGATTTTATTTAATCTATTTATTTAGTCTTCACTACATATTAAGCAGTCGCTTCCCGCGTCTGTAATGTATGTATGTTTAGATCTTTACTACACAACGGATTTTGATTCAGTTTTTTTAATAGCTAGAGTGATTCAAGTGTAAGTTTTTAGTATATAATAATTTGTTAAGATTTCTACAAAGCTAGTAACATATAAAGGTTTAAATATACCCAAGTCTGGATCCCTAAAACGGTCTCGGGTCTCGTTAATTGTAGGCGATTTGCGATTGATAAATAATGATCGACTGATACCCCACTTGTTACCCTTAATGGGGGTTTTGTTACTCGCGTTTATTGTTTCCTAATGTTTTTATTTGAAATTGTTTATGTTATAAACGTGTTTATTATGGTAAGGTTAAAATTGATTACGTATAAATAACTATTTTATCCCCGCGGCTTCGCCCGCGTAGTCAAAAAAAACCCACATCGTTCCGGGATTTTCTTTTCCGAGAGGCATACAGACAGACAGAGATACTTTCGCATTTATAATATTATTAACGAATTAGGAAAAGATTGTATTAGATGTCCGCCAGCGGATTCGCTCATTACAAATAACCTAGCCTAGTATTTTTCAAGTTTCCGCTCATTTATGTATCTAAGGTTTTCAAACAAGTCATGTTATGCATATTACAAACAAATAAGACAAGTTGTAGATATTTAAGGTTGTTATAAAACTACCAGTGTAATTCAGTAATATTAGCTTTTAAAGTATTTTTTTTGTACATTTAGCACACTTCGGTACGCTCAAAAAGGCTACTCGACCAAACTTCTTAGTCATAGCCACTGATAAATTCGTTCTAAACTCGAAAACTAAAAACTCAAACATTTATTCAACAAGTCTTCTTCCAGAAGCGCTTTTGGATCGTCGTATTACATAAAATCGGTCAAATGCGAGTTGAACACTAAGGGATCTGTATACAAATAAGCGTATAAAGTAACCGCAAAAAAATTGGTAACCCATCCAACTTGTGACTTGTGTTTGTGTACAACCGTTGCTTAACCTCGATTTTTATTATAATAATATGTTGTTATAAAGACAACAGAAATACATAATCTCTGAAAATTTCAATTGGCTATCTGTTACGGTTCCTGAGATACAGCCTAGGGATAGACAGATAGACAGCGAAGTATCAGTAATATGGTCCCGTTTTTACCCTAAGGTTACGGATCCCTAAAAATTACCCCTGGAAAACGGTTTCATTTCAAGGAATAATGTAAGTGAATTAGAATTTCGATATCAAACACAATGGCCATTTTATTTCATGGATAGCATCTTAACCTGATTTGAGTGTCATAAAAATCTGTTTGAGTGTTGGGTCTGATCAATTAAATGAGTCCTTGTAGCTTACTCACTATGCGAAGGGATAAATTAATTTCGGAAATAAATGTCCTTTAGTAGATAGTAGAAAATAATTGTTTGTTTTATGTTGTACTAGCTGTGCCCGCGACTTCGTCCGCGTGGAAAATTGACTTTGGATAGTTTTCCCACGGTAAAAATTTAGTGAAGTAATGTTAAATTCGACTGAGCAATGAGCATTCAACTGACAGATAACGTAGGTTTTACTTGCGTTTCCGTAAGTAGAAGCG